>JAGKTI010029845.1:0-12554 GCA_018397915.1 Birgus latro
AGAATTCGAGTTGGAGAGTTGGGAACATTTAGCACGGATGAAATTATTTTTAGCAGAGCGAAGAACAGACTTAGCACGATTCCGGGCAGAAATATAAAAAAGATGTGATTCAGGGGTCGGTTGGTTCCGGTACCTTTTAAAGGCCCTCTCTCTGTTGCGGACAGCATTAGAACAAGAGTGATTAAACCAAGGCTTTCTTGCATTAGTCAGAGGATATGAAAAACGAATGTATGCTTCCATGCCCGAGAAAATAACCTCCGTAATGCGCAAAGCACACTCAGATGGCTCCCGGCCATGGAAGCAATAATCATTCCAAGGAAAATCAAAGAAGTACTGCCTGAGGGCCTCCCAATCTGCAGCTCCAAAGTGCCACAGGCGGCGCTTCTTTGGAGGGTCCACAGGCTGTACTGGAGCAATAGGACAGGTTAAGGTAATAAGGTTATGATCGGAGGAGCCCAACGGAGAGAAAAGATTAACAGTGTAAGCAGAAGGATTAGTTGTTAGGAAAAGGTCAAGTATGTTGGAACTCTCTCCAAGGCGGTCAGGGATGCGGGTAGGGTGCTGTACAAGCTGCTCTAGGTCATTAAGGACAGAAAAGATGTAGGCTTGTTCACCAGGTGGATCAGTGAAAGGAGAGGAGAGCCAAAGGTGGTGGTGAACATTGAAATCTCCTAGAATGGAGATTTCAGAGAAAGGAGAAACGGATAGAATGTGTTCCATCGTAGAAGTAAGATAGTCAAAGAATTTTTGATAGTCAGCAGAATTAGGAGATAAGTAAACAGCACAGATATATTTAGTCAGAGAATGACAGGAGACCCGAATCCAGAGAGTAGAGAATTCAGAAGAATCAAGTTCAGGAACACGAGAGCAAGATAGATCGTTGCGTACATATACACAACAGCCACATTTGGCTTTGAAATGAGAATAGAGAAAGTAGGAGGATACAGAAAAGGGTTTGCTGTCAGTTGTCTCAGACAGCTGAGTCTCAGAGAGAAAGAGAAGGTGAGGTTTAGAGGAGAAGAGGTGGTGCTCAACAGAGCGAAAGTTAGAGGAAAGGCTGCGAATGTTACAGAAATGAAGAAGGAGTGAGTCAGACAGTGGTTCCAGGCAGCTCCGAGAGCCATTACCGGGAGAGGGGCGGATGGTGAGGGCATTTATGGTCCCCTCCCCTGGGGACTCCGAGGCACGATTTTTAGTAGCCATTTTTAAAAGAATTTTGAAAAGGAAGTGTAGTGTGTAGTGTGTATGTAGTTTGGTGTTGACAGTTAGAGAAACTTGTATTGGAGAGCATGCTGGTCTACTCTCTGTGTTACTGAGACACTGAAAAAGTTCAGCAAAGGGGGATGGTTAGGAACAAGTCCTGAGGGCTGATGAAACGGGAGCTCCAGCTCTCCCTGTCATCAGCTTTCCATCCTCCCTGGGAGTACTGCCCTGCTCGACTGGTGCTACAGTCTCCTCACCTACTAAGATGTTGTTAAAAATCCTTGTCAATTCTTTTACACCAGTACTTCCAGCCTTTTTTATCAGATCAGCTGTTATACCTGCTGGGCCTGCAGCTTTCCCGTCTTCATTTCCTTTAAGACTATCTCCACTTCAGCTTCTGTTATCATTGCAACTGGCCCTTCATTAAATGCCACATAATTATATCGAGTACCTTTCACCAGTGGCTGGTCATGGTTAATTTATAGTATGAATGCCTCTGGTCACTAAAATCATTTTTAATTTGCTAGACTGTTCTAGAACACCCTGAAAGTGAAAACACACACACACATACACACACACTACACAAGAGAGAAGCAAGACATGCAACACATCACTCTGCACCAGAACAATCTCGGCCACATATAGTCATACCTAAAAAGTATCTATATATGCGTCAAGCTCTGTACTAGGTCCAAATAAATAGTCTTCTAATATAAAAGAGAAAGTTTAAGTAAAAGTGTTGTTCCAATAACAGAATACAACAAAGTAGCGCAGATGTGCCAAACAAGCAAATCAGCTGTTTAGTGTTCACTGTTGTGTCTGCAATGTACAAGAATGCAAAACTGTGAGCAGAATCTTCTCACAGTACCACAAGATAAGCACCATCTTTAGTAAAGTGAATATGGAAGGAGTTAAGAAAAGGGATAAAGATAGAAAGCAGGATGATGATTTCTACCATGGACTGGTGGAAATGGAGACATACAAAAAGCTGGTAGAATGAGTGCACGGATTAGAGAAGCCATTTCAGAGTGAAATGATGAAATTAAGAAGCAGTTGCACATGCAGAAGGAGGAAAATGAAAAATTAGTAAAGGAAGTTAACAGGAAAGACACAACAATAGATGAACTTTTAGCTGAGGATGGTACACATACAAGGAAGATTAGTGAAATGAAAACAGCACAGTTGTCAACTATGATAGTATTATGGAAGAGTTCAGAAATGATACGGAGACAAGAAAGCAGGCAAGCACTCTGATAGATGATAGCAGTGATATTGAGGAGAGGGTAACCCAGGTGAATGAAGCGATGCAAAACTACAAAAATGATGTGGAAACCACATATGCTGAAATGGTGAAAGGAAAGACTTAGAAACAAGAGTTGAAGAAAAGGGCATTAAAAAGGAAGAAAATAATCCAAAACAATCCAAAATTGGTCCAAGACTGAGCAGACAATAAATCTAAAGGAATCACTGGTAAACAGGAGGAAGAAATAAAAAACAAGACTTCGAGAGACAAAAAGGAGATGGCAAATGTACTGAACATATTGAAGGAAGTATCAGAGGAAATCTATAGTAAAGACACAGAGGAACACAAAAGGCAAGGGAAATATGAGAGAAATAAATCATGGCCTCTGAAAGTAACCTTTCAGAGTGTAAACACTGTGGAGGAAATACTGAAAAATGCAACAACAAAAAATGGAAAAAGAGGATTTCAAAAATGTACGAATAAAAAGATGCCTAACTCAAGAGGAACTGGGATTACTAAATGAGAAGAAGGAGCTGGGAAAAACAAAGAACAAGGAAAGATCAAAAGAAGAGAAGAACACATTTTTTTACAAAGTACAGTAATCTCTCTACTATCCAACGTAATAGAGCCAGACGCATGACCAGACAGTGGTCTTGTCCAGATAATGGCCCTGAAGCTCCAGCACTGGTCATTCATGACCCTAACCTAACCTAACCTAATCAGAAAACCATCTACATACCTTCCTACCGGACATGCATAGCACTTATTTAAGTCCCCTTTCACATAAATAATGCACACAAAGCATGAATTAACTGAATTTTAACCAAAAAATGATGATTTAGAGGTGAGTAAGGCATAGGTGCTCACAACTTGCCAGCAAGTGTAAGTAAGTACCAGACATGGAAATCGCTATGAAAATCACCCTTCCTCACACCATATGGACGCAAAGCATGAATTCATTGAATTTTAACCCAAAAATGATGATTTTGAGGTAAGTAAGGCATAGATGTTCATGAGTTGGCAGCTTAGTGTAAATAAGTATCGGACGTGGCAATCACTATGAAAATCATCATTTCTCACATCTTATGCACTAAAATATGAGATAAAATCATCAAATAAATAAATTGTTACCAGAAAAAGAGTTAGTTATGGCAAAAGTGTTCACTGTTCACCAACAGCACCGGTTATTCTTGACCCTAACCTAACCTAACCTAAATCAGAAAACCACCTACTTACCTCCCTACCAGACATGCATAGCACTTATTTAAGACCCCGTTCACATAAATAATTGGCACAAAACATGAAATAATCGAATTTTAACCCAAAAATGATGAATCTGAGGTGAGTAGGGCAGGGGTGTTCACGAGTTGGCAGGTTAGTGTAAGGAAGTATCGGACGTGGCAATCACTATGAAAATCATCATTTCTCACATCTTATGCACTAAAATATGAGATACAAAGCATCAACTATATAAATTGTTACCAGAAAAAGATTTAGGTATGGCAAAGGTGTTCACTGTTCACCAACAGCACCGCTCATTCTTGACCCTAACCTAACCTAACCTAAATCAGAAAACCACCTACTTACCTCCCTACCGGATATGCATAGCACTTATTTAAGACCCCATTCACATAAATAATTGGCAAAAAACATAAATTAATCGAATTTTAACCCAAAAATGATGATTTTGAGGTGAGTAAGGCAGGGGTGTTCGCCAGCTGACTACATAATCAACGTAAGGAAGAGACATGATTATTAACGAGAAAATCACCTTTTCAAAGCCTATGCACTCAAATATGGGACACAAAGGATGAAGTAAGCTGACTACATAATCAACGTAAGGAAGAGACATGATTATTAATGAGAAAATCACCTTTTCAAAGCCTATGCACTCAAATATGGGACACAAAGCATGAAGTAAATAAAATGTATCCAGAAAAATTATGATTTAGAGGTGCGTAGGGCAAAAATGTTCACCAGTTGACTAGATAGTGAACGTATGTAAGAGACATGCTAATCACTGAGAAACTCACCTCTTTCACAGCCTGTGCACTCAGATATGGGACACACAGCATGAAGTAAATAAAATGTAACCAGAGAATGGGGATTTAGAAGTGATTATGGAAAATATTTAGCAGCTGACAATGTTTACTTACATGTCCATGATTGTTGTTTACTCGATGTTTACCCCCACCTCTAAGGTTTTTACAGTGGTCATAATTGCTCTTGAAGCATGTCCAGTAATCCAGTGTTTAACTACACTTAATCCATAGCACTGTGACTTTTGATTATTTAAACAAGAACAAAAAGATACCGCAAACGATCGGACAGCCGTCCACTGTTCACGGGAGTTGAGACAGAACTAGGAGGAGGGGGATAGGGTGGGAAAGGAGCTAGTCGGCGCACTCGGGAAATTCAAACTGGCGCGGTCAGAAAAAATCCCCCCTCGGCAATCAGCCCACAATGTCCGAATGGTGATGTAACCAGAGAGTGGTCGTCCGGATAGTAAAGAGATTACTGCAATTAGATTGCAGGTACGAAAGTGGTACATAAACAAGAGGGAATACAAACGAAGAAGGAAGTAGACCCAAGTCATGACAAGTATGTAAACAAGATGATTAAGATGATGTACACAAATGCAGATGGAATGGTATCTAAATTACTAGAGATTAATTATTATATTAAAGAAAAGGAACCACATACTGTTTACCAAACTGAAACAAAATTATCATCAAGGATATCAAACGATACCCTAAACCTAGAGGAATACAATTTATGGAGAAGAATTAGGAGCTTAAAAAAAAAAAGGAGGAATTACAATATTAACAAAGAAAAATATGCAAGTCAAAGAAATAGAACTAGATATACCCTCACAGGCAGAACTGATCGCAGTAGAGATTAGTACGTTCAGGGAGCTGTTGCCTCTCCTGACATTGAGAGGACTCTCCTTACGTGCTAAGGGGTCTTTGTATGCAGCATGTGTTAGGAGTGTGATGCTGTATGGTAGTGAGACCTGGGCAGTAAAGGAAGAGGATATTCGCAGGTTTAAACGTACAGAAATGACAATGATTAGGTGGATGTGCAGTGCATCCCTGCGTGCAAGGCCTTGGGGGGCTGGGTTTATGTTAGAACAGTTGAGAGGTAGGATGGGACTGGAGTGTACTGGTGTTGTGATCAGTAGAGGTAGGCTGAGGTGGTTTGGACATGTGGAGAGGATGGGGGATGATAATTGGGTCTAGAGGGAGAGAAGTGTTAATATTGGGGGAGGGGTTGGGAGGGGTAGACTGAGAAAGACATGGGACGAGGTCAATAAATGTGACTTAAGGGTTAAGGGACTGAATAGGGAGGCTGCCAGAGATCGAGCAGCGTGGAGAGCCGCCATTAGGTGACCAAGGCCGACACATGCAAGCATGTTGGAGCCTTCAAAAACGAAAATGAAGGGAAAGTAACTGTGGCAAATTTATACATGCCGCCCATATCAAACATTTGGGAAAAAGGCAAATATGAAGACCTGGCAGAAAGTACAATTCAAAGTTTAAGAGCATTACTACATAGAATGGAGTAGAAATCTGAAAGAACTATACTATCTGGAGATTTCAATACAAATATAAATTGGAATACTCTAGATATAAAAAGCCAGGAAAGTTGTTGGGACCAAAAGCTCCTGGACCTTGTGCAGGAGTTTTTCCTAATGCAACATGTAAAAGAAAGCTCCAGAAAAAGAGGACATGATGAACCTCAGAACTAGATCTTATATTTACTAGGCAAGAAAATGATCTATCTATTGCCAGATGCTTCAATCCCGCAAGGGGTGGCCACAAACAAATCGCCATGTCACCCTGTCCCCCGCCATTTCATTGCCCTGCTCCCAGCTCACACACCCCCTCTCATATACCTCTCCACTCCATCCCTCCATCTCATCCTTGGCCTCCTCCTCCCTCTCACCCCCTTCACCTCAATCACATACACTCTCCTCATCAGTCTCTCAGCCTCCATCCTTTCCACATGGCCAAACCACCTCAGTGTGTTTCTCTTAATGCTTCCTATCACATCTACATCCACACCACAATGCGACTTCATTTCCTCATTTGTCAGTCTGTCTCTCCATGTGACTCCACATGCTCCTCTCAAATAACTCATTTGCACTGCTCTTACTCTTAACTTCTGTCCCTCCAACAAGGTCCAAGCTTCACTTCCATACGTTAGAGGTAGTATCACAATACAGTCATGTAGTAGCTTTTTCACTTCCATGCTCACTTCCCTGTTTCATATCACTGCTTTTAGGGAACCAGCAACTTTTCTTCCTTGTTTTACCCTTTCAAGCACTTCACCCTCTAAACTTCCACCCTTACTCATCATACTACCCAAGTACTTAAATGCACTCACATTTTCCATTTCCTCCTCATCCAACCTCACTGTACATTCACTGATTTCACTTCTCTTGAAGACCATCACTTTACTCTTCCCTACATTCACCTTTAGATTCTGTTTGTTACACACTCTCCCAAACCTCACTGTACATCCACTGACTTCACTTCTCTCGAAGACCATCACTTTACTCTTCCCTACATTCACCTTTAGATTCTGTTTCTTACACACTCTCCCAAACTCATCCACCAAGCCTTGCAGCTCCCCTTCGTCTTCACTTAACAACACAGTATCATCTGCAAACAACAATACAGGGAGTTTCCAAACACTGCCCTCTCTCATTAGGGCCACTCCAACATTCACTGCCCCACCTTGTATCTCTTTTATTACCGTACCCCATCCATATACAGATTGAACAACCATGGAGACATGACACATCCTTGTTTCAATCCAACCTTCAAATAGAAAAATTCACTCAGTTCACTATCCGCATGCACTGCAGCCTTAGCACCCTCATACATACTCTTCACGGCCTTTGACAACTTCCCAACTACTCCACATATTCTTAGTACTTTCCACAATCCCTGTCTATTCACCCTGTCATATGCTTTCTTCAAATCCATGAAGGCTGCATACAACTTCTTTCCCTTCTCTAGAAATTTTTCCACTTAGGATCAAAGAATGAATATCTGATCTACACAACCTTTCCCCTTCCTAAAATCTCCCAGTTCTTCAACTAATTCCTCTGTTATTTCCCTAACTCTGTCAATAAGTATCCTACCAAATACTTTTCCTATTACACTATGAAGACAAATGCCTCTATGATTACCACACACTTCTTTTTCCTTTTTTCCTTTGTACAGGGGAATAATTATACCTGACTACCTATCCTCCAGGACTCTACTTTCCTCCCAGGCCAATCTTCACTTCTTCCACATCTATTCTACTATCTCTCCCCCATGCTTCAGCATTTCACCACACACTCCATCAATTCCTAGGACTCTCCCCATTTTAACTTTCTTCATTGCATCCACAATTTCCATCCTACTGATTTCATCCTCTCATCTCACATCCCTCCGTTCCCCCAGCCATTCCCCATCCAATTATACTTGCATTATTTACATTCTCTATGTTCAACAATTCGTTAAAGTGTTTTCTCCAACTGCTCACTTTTCTCCCTCCTCCACCAGCAATTTTTACCTCTTTCCAAAACATTTTCTTACATTCCCTCAACTTTACACTCAAGTTCCTTCCAAATTCCTCATCCAGTCTCTTCATACTCTCTCTTACTAATTTTTTCATCTCTCTCCTACTCTCTACGTATACCTCTTTCTTCTGTCTCTCAACTTCTACCACGCCCCTGTTTCTCATCCACTCATTATATGCTTTCTTCTTTTGTGCCACAACCTCTCTCACCTCTTCATTCCACCAAGCTGTTCCCTGCACCCCCTTTTGTTTTCTCTTCACCTCACACACCACCTTACATGCTGCACAGATTTCTTCTGTTAATGCTGTTTGGTGGTGAGACCTGGGCAGTAAAGGAAGAGGATATTCGCAGGTTTAAACGTACAGAAATGACAATGGTTAGGTGGATGTGCAGTACGTCCATGCGTGCAAGGCCTGAGGGGGCTGGGTTTACGATGGAAGAGTTGAGAGGTAGGATGGGACTGGAGTGCATTGGTGTTGCGATGTGGAGAGGTAGGCTGAGGTGGTTTGGACATGTGGAGAGGATGGGGGATGATAATTGGGTAAAGAGGGTAAGAGGTGTTAATACTGGGGGAGGGGTTGGGAGAAGTAGACTGAGAAAGACATGGGACGAGGTCATTAAGTGTGACTTAAGGGTTAAGGGACTGAACAGGGAGGCTGCCAGGGATCGAGCAGCATGGAGAGCCGCCATTAGTGACCAAGGCCAATGCATGCAAGCACGTTGGAGCCTTCAAAAACGAAAACGAAAACGAAATACTTTCCACGTCCCCCATCTGCTCCAATTCATATTTACTCAATCGCTCCTCCACTTCCCTCTTATATTCTGCCTTTTTCCCATCCTCTTGTAACCTTTCAGCTCCCCTTGTATGCACTACTTCCTCCTGTCCTTCCCTTCTTTTATTTCTCCATTTCATTTGGACTTATATTCTGACCACCACCAAATGGTGAACAGAAAGTCCCTTCCCTCGACCTCTATATACTCTTGCATCCATTACACACCTTCTCAACCATTCATTCACACATACATAATCAATCATACTGACAATATTATACATCTTCTTCCATTCGGCAAAAGCGACCAAGCAGTATTAAATTCCAACTTCATGATTGCATATGACATAGTTAACAGTAATGAACGTTACAAAAAGAGCCTTAACTATAAAAAGGGCAACAACCATGAGCTAAAGAAATACTTCTTGGAAATAGATTGGGAAAAAGAGCTTAGAGGACAAGATTTAAATGTTATATATAGAAAATTCTTTGAACTTTATGAAATTGGAGCCCAAAATTACATCCCTAAGCACAAAGAAGCAGAAATAAAAATAAAGAAATAGTTTAATAAAGAATGTAAAAAATCAAAAGAAAAAAGAGGCGTAGTAGAATAGATACAGAAGACTCAATAGTGACAGGGCATATAACAAGAATAAACAAGCAAGAAACAAATACACAAGAATAAGGAGAGAACCCCAAAACAGTTTGAGGAGGACATCATAAACAAAAGTAGTGATCAACCGAAGATATTTCACAGCTACATCCAAAGCAAAACCAAAGTAAAAGATAAAATGCAATCCATTACGGATGAAGGAATCCTCTATACACGAGATAAAGATACTTGTGAAGGACTAAATAAGAGTTTCCAACCAGTTTTTACAGAAAATAATTTTGAGAAGGATGATATGGAACATGCATGCCCTAACATATTACCAGATATACAAATAACAGAAAAAAGAAATACAGGATGAGTTAAGTAAATTAGACAAAGGGAAAGCAAATGGTCCAGACGAAATTTCATGCTGGGTGCTACATGAATATGCAAAGGAGTTAAGTAGACCATTATCTTTAATATTCAAGGAATCCTTAGGTCAAGGTAAACTACCTGATATTTGGAAGAAAGCAAACACTGCCCCCTTATACAACAAAGGGAACAGACAAAATCCACTCAACTACCAATCAGTATCACTAACCAGTGCTGTAAGTTACAGTAGGATCTTACCAATAAAGATTTTGAAAATAACGTTTTCAGCAATAACAATAAGTTAGAATAGATACCAAGTTTCCATAATAACGGTTAGATTCACTCGATTAACGGATATTTTGCAGGAAATGTCCGGGCGCATCATGGATAGCGTTCGCTGGCCGCCATCTTGATGACATTGTTGCTCCTTCAGGTAAAGGTACACTTTACTTGAAGCAGTAGAAAGACCTTACCAACTCCATTCATATTCCTCCAGTTCATTTTCTGTATATTTCTGATTATTTTCAGGGTAAATTACCTTTTCCTGATGAAAGGTTTCCCACTGTTTTTATCATTACGGTCCTTAAGCCATAATTACGGTTATTTGTTGACGACAGAATGGAAGAATTTTACTCAGGGTACTGAAATGTGGATTTTGTTTCCCAACATCCCAACTGAATGCTAGGTTGGGTTAGGTTGTCAGGTTAGGTTATTAGGTACAGTTAAGCTAGGTTAGGTTAGGTTTAGTTAAACACTTAGGTTACAGCAGTCCCTTCCGCCATTCCGATAAAAAAAAATGAGTTGACACAGTGGATCATTGCTAAAAACAACGGGGGAAATAAATACTGCAAGAAACGTTTATTTACCACCCCAGAAATAATGAGAAAAATATAACAGACTATTATGAAGAAGAAGCACTGACTTCATAAGGTGCTTCTGTTGCTTCAAATAAAGTGTAACTTTGCCCTCTTTTTGCTCAAACTTGCTTAACCGTACACACAGCTCACACAGAATCACGTGCACGACAAGTGTACCGCGCTCAGTGGAGAACAGCCGTACTGTGCAGAGACGTGTATGTTACATTCGCCTCTATAACCAGTGACTGCAAGGGTTGGTGGTCGAAAACGGCTCTGCTGTACCTGTGGGGACTGGGTATGGCGATGGAGGGAATGATCAGCCGTCAGAACACCCGGGAATTTCTAAAGTGACTGCCAAAACAGTCACACCAAACACCTCATTAACTCCTTTAAGATAAGTTTTATATAACTCATGATGATTTAATCCATCCATCCATCATCCAATCCTACGTCACCCCACAGAGGAGCGTATGAGCCCGCGGCCAGGCAATTTGGTCCTGACATTTAAGATGAAAGTGACCAGCCTCACTCATCCCTGAGTGGCATTATGTGAGCAATAAACCCCAACCATCCCTTAGATATAAACCTTCACCGGCTCAATCCAACTGGAGCGCCGTAATTACCCACTAAACCACCAGGTGCCAAAATTTGGTTATATGGTTACCACCCAGTGTAGTAAATGGTTTCCTGAATAACTAATCATATCATTTCAGCTAAAAGAAGTAGTGATAGAAAGGCTTCAAATGGAACAAACGGGTAAAAGTCCTGGGGTGGCAGCACCAATAAACCCTTAATACATGTACAGTATTTTAATGTCAGGCAAATAAAGTTTTCGTTAATAACGGCATTTTTCTGGCACCAATTAGATGTTATTAGCGTGATCCTACTTTACTAGAAAAGCTGATGAGAAAAATTTGGGTAAACCATCTACAACAACACAATATGATAACAGAAAGCAATCTGGTTTCAGAAAGGGAAAATCATGTGTTACTAATCTACAGTATTAAGCTACTATGGTGGTGGCAACCGTCATCCACTCACTTGATGCAGTGCTGCCTACTTCTTCCTTAGCCTTTATCATTCTTTTTCTGTGCCTACCCTCCTCTCTTCCTATTTCTCCCATCTTTCCTGTCACTTCTTATTGCTTTTCTTTCCTTTACAGGTGGCTTTACGCTGAGTGACAAGCCAAATGGTTTCCTGTAAGCCAAACCATTTACAATGCTGGGTGGTAACCATATAACCAAACCAAACGTGCTCCCTACGTGTCAACAAGTGGGTTGGAGGAGGGTTAGTGTCCCTTCATGTAAAACAAATAACTCAAAGTCAAATGGCCACCCTTTTCGGGATTGTGGCGCCTGGCTATAGATAGACAGACAGATAGACAGAGTTGCAGAAACATTGCAGAAAAGAGAAGGATGGGTGGACAGTATCTATCTAGATTTCAAGAAAGCATCTGACAGAGTACTGCACCAAAGACTTTCAAGGAAACTGTACCATCACGGAGGAATCCGAGGCAAACTGTACTGTTGGATGCAAGATTTTCTCAGAAAAAGGGAAATTAGAACAGTACTAAGGGGAAATTACTCATCACGGAGGGAAGTGACAAGCAGAGTTCCACAGGGTTCAGTGCTGGCATCAATTATGTTTTTAGTGTATATAAATGACATAGATAGTAATACTGAAAATGAAAGCTATTTAAATATGTTTATGGATGATGCAAAAATACAAAGGAGAATTACTAACACAGACTCTTGTAAAGAGCTACAAGAAGAATTAAATAAACTTCATGAATGGAGTAATACATCTATCTACCTATAACCCAACGCCCTAATCCCGCAAAGGGTGGCCGCAGAAAAAATGCCTCTAAGTGGCTCTGTCACCCACCATCTGACTGCCCTCCTCCCAACTCACTCCCCCCTCCCTCATATACCTCTCAACTCCA
>JAGKTI010029847.1:0-12554 GCA_018397915.1 Birgus latro
ATATATACTGTATATATACTGTATATATATATGCCGGTATATATTGTTATGAGTATATATTACGGTTTACTCTTAACCTTTTATCAATCACCAAAAGCGTAGGGTGAAGCTCACCAGAAAAATAACTTGCTTTACACTTTAACATACACAAAAAAACAAACCAGGATTTGTTTACAAAAGGGAATCCATATAGATTCACAATACAAAAGTGAAAATTAGTTATTTCTCTTACCAAGCCAAATTGTAATAAGTGGAAGCTACGTACTTACAGCTTGAGGAACTAGGAGCACTCATTGGTGATAGTTATAGTCCAGACCAGTATTATATATGGAGAGTTAAACCAAAATGGGGAAGCGGTGCTCAGTCTGTGTTGTCAAGGCACTAAGATATCATAACACATTACATATATGCTGTTAATATGTAATATAGAAGCTTGAGGGAAGTCGTGCCTAAATTCGAGAGAGCTGGAGGAAACAGCAGTGGGAATTCTAGCTAGGGAATGTTGCACACAGCGCAACGTGACGGCGTGGAAAACTACACCATACACCTAACGGAAGTCACCACAAATTCATACACGTGCCCACACTCATGACCCAACCAGTCATATACAGGGGAAATTGGAGAAACAGGTGAGTAGGGGTTAGGACGTGATAGGAGAGAGAAGAGGCACGGTTAAAAAGGCAGGAGTAGAGGGCACGGCGTTAGCATAAACCTCCCTCACCGTAGTACTATTCTTGTCAAGATAACTCCCTTTTGAGAATAGAACTGCAGTCAAACCCCAGACTCATCTTTATCTTTCTCCTGCCATCCACGACAAGACCAACTTGAAAATTCTATCCTCTTGCAACCCTATAGTCTAACATTCTTGGAAAAGGCTCGGCTACAGCTAGGAGATTTTTGGTGGCAGCAATTATACGAACCACAACTACAATCGATTATCGCCTCACGATTTTATTAACAATCAACATTCTGCTTCCCGCCATACGACATCTTACGGCTTTATAAACAGCAACCAACTACCGTGAATCACTACAACGATAAACAGCATCTATAAACAAAGCCAAATAATGTCTCTGTCAACACTCATAGAACAAATTAAGAATCAACTCTATAATCAAAAGAAGAAATTACGTTTCTACATGTAAGCTACAAGCAGGTGAGACAGTAAACAAGATCAGCTACAACTTCGCACCATACAGCAAGAAACTACAATGAAACGCTGTACAAGTAATCGCAAGCCTACAAGTTAATCATAACAAGAAGAGGGTAAACAAGTACGAAAGTGAGTAATCCGAGGCATTGAGGAGGCAGTGGCGCGAACATGCAACAAAGCAGAGTGTGAGGAGGCGTTGATTTAGTGATGACTGGGGAGAAACAACACAGCAACACCTAAGCCTGCTTTCACCAGCCCTGACACACCATTACTCACCTCACTCACCACTACTCACCGCTATTCCATCACCATGATGCTGAGTCTTCGAGGGTGACGGGGCATGGTGACGCCAGCATAACAACCATCACCTGCTTACACAGCCTGCATAGTATTCTGCTTCTTCTATCTAGTGAGTGAATATACTTTTACTCTATTTCTCCCAGATAGTTTAAACATACAATTCTTTTCTGCTTTTAACTTCATGAATGAATATCACCTCTATCCTATAGTGATGTTTTGTAAATAGAAAAGTGATAGATAAACACTTTGCACAAGCATTTAAAACATGACTAAGACAAATAATTGCTGTTATCATATTTGCAACAATCAAACCAAGTAACAATTAGGATAGGTTTATTGAGGATAACAGGGTTAGGAGAAAAAAAGAAAAGCAAACATGCAGTGAGAACAATGTTTTGACGTTACGCCCTGAGTTTGCACACACAACTGACCCCGACCACCCTCCATCACCCTCCAGAAGCTACTTTACTCTTTACTTTTTACCACATTTTACTCTTTCTAGAAATTTAACAATACCACTTCATTTATATGCAAACTTACGTACATATACCTTCTTCACTTATCTATATTAGGTCAATTACTAAGTACTAGTACCAACAGTAAAATATATATATATATATATATATATATATATATATATCATTCATTTGTTCCTAACTGTTGTTGCTATCTATACATTTACTGCATACATAAGTGTTTCATGAGTACAACTAGGCCACATTCCGTAGCAGTATGTGGACTCTTATTGAGTGAGTAGTGTTGTTATGGGATTAAAAAAAAAAAAAACTTTAGTACCAGAGGAGACAGCATTAGAATTACCCAGTGATGATTCACAGCAGAACGAGTGGAAAACTTAACTAAAACACATAGTTCTCCATGAACATAGATCAAGAAACAAACACATCACCTGTGGGGGGAGTTGAGGATAATGACGTTTCTTAGACAGTTTTCTCATACAATGCGAAGATTATAGATCAGTCCTACATAGTTATGAAAACTGATACAATGGGATACACAGGTCTGGAAATACTTACACAGCAATTCTTTCTCATAATGACATGGCACTTCAAGTGAATTTGACCAAACAAAAACCCAATGGCGAGAGGACCTAACACCACTGCTTCAACTTCCCCACATCAAGTATTTGTGTACCCTGAAGATAAAAGTCTCACCAAATTCTCAGGCACGAACAAAGATTGTATCGATGAAATGTCACTTCTAAATGAGTGTGAACAACTTTTTGTGAAAAGGCATATAACAGATGAGAATGAAAAGATAGTTGTTTTTTCATCAAGGAGTAGCCAAGAAAGGTGCTCAGCTGGTGATTTACTTAGATCTTATAAGCTCTTGTGAGCTCAGAAATATGAAGAGTTTAAAACAGAATTCCCACTGCTGTTTCCTCCAGCTCTTTAGGCACGACTTTCCTCAAATCTCTATATTACATATTAACAGCATATATGTCACTAGCTATTATGTAGTGTGTTATGATATTGTTGAGAAGCAGTATTTGCCAGTTAGGTAGTGCTACAGTATTCCCAGCGTTTCTCAGTATTTCTCGTAGTTCATGACGTGTCAGAGTTGCCAGTTAGCCTGCTGTTTGTGAGCGGAGTTGTTTTGTAAGTTATGCATTAAATTTTGTGCACTAATTCTCTATAATGTTTTATTTATGTGATTGTTAATTAAATCACGTAATTCTTATCTCAGTTTGTATGCTAAATAAGAATGTTATGCAGTGTACGAGAACTCTGGCATATTTTGGAGTTGGCAACTTTTGCCTCTCCTAGAATGCAGATCATCCTAGAACAAAAGAAGCATATATCAGGATGGGGAAGAGATTAGAACAGGTTTAGTCAGTTTTCAGTTCAGTTTGAGTGTAGTTCAATGTCAGTGCATTTAGCGAAGTTTGTATGTCTTCAGTACTTGTGAAAATAGTGTTGTTCGTAAGCATTAACTGTAATTGCAGCTAGTGACGTTTATATATCTTCGATACTTTTGAAAATAGTGAAATGTTGTAGGCAAGCAGTAAGAGTAATTGCAGTTAGTGAAAAATAATATATCTCTGGTACTTGTGAAAAGTGTGAAGTGAAGTTGGTAAGCATTACGTGAGCAAGAACACCAAATTTAGTCACAGTTTGGACTCCCAACATATTGTAATGCCGTAATTTTAAGGGTAATCTAAGTGTAGTATAAGTTAGTATAAGTCTAGTATAAGTTAGAATAAATGTAATATAATCCTAAATATTTTTATCTGAGCAATGCAGTATCTAGCCTTTAAGTTCCATATTCAAATTTAGTCTCTGTTAATAATCATAGTGAGAGTATAACTGTATTACTGATGGAACTAAATCGAGCAACTATATGAATATGATTGACTTTGAACACATGGGCCAGCCAGTTCTCACCAGTTATGCATAACATCATAACCTTAGACCAGGGATGCACAACCGGCGGCCCGCGGGCCGCATGTGGCCTTCAAGCAACCCTCTGGCGGCCCTTAGTAGGTAATAAAAGGTAAAAAATACTAAAAGATAAATTGATAAATAGCAGTTCAGATAATAATTCAAAATGTGCCGTGGACCCAGAACTGGACGAGAAGTGAAGACGTGGAAGTAAAAGCCCAGTTTAAACTGATTGACCTCCAGAACATCGACATTCTTCATACAAAGTTTAAGGAAGGGGACTTACTCAATTTCTATAACTGTTTGCCCAGAGATCAATATCCTTATTTGAGAAACAAGGCTGCTATTTATGCAAGCTTATTTGGCTCTTCCTAGGCTATATATGTGAACAAACATTTAGTCTGCTAAGTCGAAACAAGTCAAACACTCGAAGCAGGCTGAGTGATGAAAGTCTGCACTCTGTTTTGCGACTGGCAACAACAAAGTTTCAACCCAACATAAAGAAGCTTGTCTATGAATCACAGTGTCAAAAATTGCATTAAGAAGACTGTGTCATGCATGCCAGGTAAGGATTAATCATAGTTTTGTAACGTAATGGATTAAGTACTATATTTTTACCATTAAGCACCTAAAATTTATACTTTTTTTTTTTAAATAAATCTTGCGGCCCTCAGTGAGTTTTAAGTTTGATCTTGTGGCCCGAGGAGCCCAAAAGGTTGTGCATCCCTGCCTTAGACAGAGTTTAATTATCGCAAGTGTCTGTCTACGTACCCTAAACCAGGGATTTTTATATCAGCGTTAATAGAATTCCCCCTTTTGAACTATGCAGTAGTGAACTGAAGCTTATTTGAGTTCTAATTGCTGATAATAGTCATTTGTAATCGCGGAAATTTACATTATTGGCCTTGCGTCGCAAGTCACTGTAGGGCCATAAAACGAGCATAGCAATAGCAAGTCCGAATTCTCTTTCATCTCGGCTTCGACGTAATCATAGTCCCTATACGTTTATCACAAAAATTTTAAGCATCGTAAATAAATCCTTCGTGTGCGTCAAGTGTAAGCGTATTTTTCGTATTCCTTGGAAGTCTATGTAAAGACATTAATGTTGCAGAGTGATCAGTCAGAGTCATAGCCAATTCCCAAATAGAAGTTTATAAAAGGTTGCAAGTAACACATCACATCGTCACTCCCACGCTGTTCTTATACTGTTAGTGTTCGGGTGCTAAATTTCCCCCCACCCCATCCCTTTTGTTCCTGTAATGTAAATTGTCTTATGCATTAATAAGTTAACTTGTTGATATCATCCCCCCCACCCCCCTTACTTCCTTTTGTTTCGTCATAACTCCCCCGCCGCTCTTCTGCTGTTACAGATTGTCGCTGCACTTTCATATCGTTGCAAGACGAGTGTGTGAAGCTGCTCGGCTCGCATTAACTGCCTAACGCCCGTTTACACTAAAATTCCCCCTCTCTTAGTGCACGTGATCCGAGCGCGAATTGGCTGGTCCACTAGAATATTCCATCCTTTTGTATTAATCCCCTTTGGGTACTGATCCTTTTGTGTAGTTCCTTTTGAATATTGCGTCAATTTATGTATGATCCTCGATTTAATTTGTATATTCAGGCTTGAGAGAATATTCTGTAGTGGTAATATCTCATTGCTTCTTCCCGAAGAGTCCATATGAGACCGCGGGATTGCTGGGTATCATTTTGAATATTGGTTTTAATGTTTGAAGACTAATATTCCTGGAGTAGACGAAACCTAGCGTATCAGTGCCATTTTGAGTGTTGATTCAGTGGTGAAGATTATTCTATTCGTGGGAGATAATAATATTCTGAGTATTTTATTCAATTGTGAAGAGCACTATATTAGTGTATGATAATCTCATTCTAAGTATTTATTCAGTTGGGAAGATTCATACTCATGCTTATCTGTTTCTTTCGAATTCTAACTCACTGGTGAAGACCTATACTCTAAAATTATTAATCCTAATTATACTTAGTCTGCCTATTGATATTCTCAGTGCGAAGAGTAATTTATCTTTCAGTTCCTGGTAATTCATAGTCTGAAGAGTAATCTGTTCTTTTGTTCTTGTTATTTTGTTATTTTTTTGTGATTTTATTGTTCAGTAAATATTAGGTTAAGTCTCTTTGAGTTTGAGTCATACCATCCTCTAAGGAGAATTAATAGTGAGATTGAGTGGCCCGCAAGGTGTACTATCTTCTTACTCACGCATTCTTTAATGAAATCACGCTACCCTATTTCTCTTATTCTCAAAGCATCAAAATTCCTCATCATTTGTTCTGGTGTAATAAATTCCAGCATTACACTGGGTGGTGGCAGCATATTCTCTAAGTCTAATCATTACTGTGAGTAAAATTTCGGGGCTCTACACTGGTGGTGATTGCTAATTCCCCATCATCACCCAAGTGTTAAAAATTTCGTTTTTACACTGGTGGCAGCAGTGGGATAAGATATTGTTGTGGAATAAGATCTTATTGTGTGATATTGTTGGTGAATGAATGAATCAAGATAGAATCCTTCAGTAACAGTACACTAAAGGCCTGCTTACTCTCGCGATATTTCTAGAATCAATGACCTTTAAAGTTCCTGGTGGACAAGCAAAAATTATTCGTCACTGAGAATAAACATTCTTCCTAAGTGGGTATTGTTACGTCTCCAGCTGTCCTCACTCTTCAAGCACGCTGCAATAGTTAGGTACAGCAAGAAATTCGTTCGGCCTGCAACTCCTCATTCCCGGGCCAGCTGGGTAGCAACATGAAATATCTCCACCACAAATACTCTATCATCCATCACACCATCAATGATAATGAAATAGTCTACTACACTATTTACATATATTTACAAATAAATACACTGATACTCAAATAAAGAATATGCTTAGATCACTTATGCTATATCCCCAGAATGATCTCAACACCAAATGACACTCAATAATAACCATAATATCTCAAAATGATTAACCACACAAATGCTCCACAATGGTTCACACAATAATAACCTCCACAATAACAAGTACACCACCACGTGCACCATAAGCTATCTTGTAGCCACCCACACCACGCTCTCTCTCCCCAACACCTGTATATTCTCCTCCCACAAATAATACTCATTAATACATTCACATAATTATTTCTCCACTTCCCTTGTATAACACCTCACACTGTGTGACCACGCTGCTCTCCCAAAATCACCACGTGTCTCCTCCAACACGCCCACCTGAGCAGAAACCCAGAACAGCTCCTCACACGCCGCTAGCCACCGAGAGAGAGAGAAGCCACGCACTCCTCCTCGTACAAACATAACATATCTCTCACTAACGGGATCACAATACAACAACATAACCTTACATGTTAACCCTTAACAACTTCACAAATATTAATTCATTTCTACATTCTCCAAAGATAAACTCCAACACAATATACAATCACATTATATAATAATAAACATAATATTCATTACATTCATGATACACAACAAAAGAAAACGTACTGTATGAAAAAATGGGATAACTCCTCGTAACACCCCCCTTCCAGTAAAGATGTGAATTCTCCCTTTAAGAGGATTCACATCTCTCAGGAACGCGAGAGAGAGCGTCTGCTATCACATTCTCTCTTCCCTTTACATGAGTCACAACCAAATCATATTCTTGCAACAGCAGACACCATCTCATTAACCTCTGGTTAGAGTTCTTCATCCTATTTACAAATACAAGAGGATTATGATCAGTGAAAATTTGCACGGGCCTCATGGTACCCTTCACATACACTTCAAAATGATTCAAACACATAATCAATGCCAAAGCCTCCTTCTCCACAGTACTGTAATTCATCTGATATGGTAACAACTTCTTAGAAAAATACCCAATAGGATGATCAACCTGCTCCACTTCCTGCATTAATACTCCTCCAATTCCCTCACCACTGGCATCCACATACAATTTAAATGGCTTATCATAATCAGGAGTGACCAATATGGGTGCATTTACTAGCATATCCTTAATTTTCTTAAAAGCCTCCACACAGTGCTCACTCCACATAAATTTCACCTTCTTTGACAACAACCTGGTCAATGGCAATGCAACAGCTGAAAAGTTCTTACAAAATCTTCTGTAATACCCACTCATTCCCAAAAACCTCAACAATTCTTTCCTATTTGTTGGAGAAGGAAAGTTCACAATATCTCTCACCTTAGCATCCAATGGCCTCACTTGTCCTTGTCCTACTTTGAATCCTAAATAGTCCACATAAGCCTTCACAAAATCACTCTTTGCTAAATTCACTGTGAGATTTGCATCATCTAACTTTCTAAATACTTCATCCAACAACTTCAAATGCTCCTCCCATGTATCAGAATACAGTACTATATCATCAATGTATACAGTACAACACTTCACTCCACTCAACACTGCATTAACCAATCTCTGAAAACAACTGCTACTGTTCTTCATTCCAAATGGCAAAACTTTATACTGATACAACCCATCCATGGTAACAAATGCTGACAATTCCTTAGCCCTTTCAGTTAATCCAACTTGCCAAAAACCCTTAAGCAAATCTAACTTTGTCACATACTTAGCATTTCCTAACTGATCAATACAATCATCAATCCTGGGAATAGGGTATGAGCCAGTCTTAGTTACACTATTCACTTTTCTAAAGTCAGTACAAAATCTGTAACTATTCCCTCCAGCCTTAGGTACAAGTACACAGGGTGAACTCCATGGACTATTACTTGGCTCAATTAAATCATTTTTCAACATGTACTCTACTTCCTTCCTCATAATTTCTCTCTTTTGTGGAGTCACTCTGTATGCATGTTGCTTAATTGGCCTTACATCCTCTACTTCCACATCATGCACAATAACATGGGTTCTTCTAGGAGCATCAGGAAACAAAGATCTAAACTTGTTAACAATTCCTTTTACCTCTCCTTTCTTATCCTTATCTAAATGCTTCAACTTCTCATCCAAATTATTTAATATGACTGAATTTTCCAAACTCTGACCTTCACAATTCATCAAGTCATCATCTTCACCATCACTTTTCTCCACCTTCACAACATTACCACAATTTATTTCATCATTTGCATCCAATACTTCTTCCCTACCATAGTATGGCTTGATCATATTTACATGGCACAATTGAGTTCCATTCCGTCTCCCTGGGGTTCTGACTATGTAATTTACATCACTGACTTTCTCCTTAATGGCCCAAGGCCCACAATATTTTGCTTTCAAAGGATTATCCTGCAATGGAAACAACACCAGCACCTTATCACCAGGCTGAAAACTTCTATCTCGTGCCTTCTTATCATACCAGGTCTTCATATTAGTCTGTGACTCCTTTAAATTCCCACAGGCAATCTCTCTAGCTCTCAACAATCTCTCCTTAAACATAGCAACATAATCCAGCATATTTGGCACATCATGATTTCCCAATCACTTCTCCTTCAACATACGCAGAGGTCCCCTGACCTCATGTCCATACACAAGTTCGAATGGACTGAAGCCAGTGGACTCCTGTACAGCATCTCTTATGGCAAACAAAGCTAGTGGCACTGCCTCATCCCAATCCTTATCCATTTCAGTACAGTATATTTTTAAAGTCTTCTTTAGAGTTTGGTGAAACCTTTCCACACATCCCTGCGACTGCGGGTGGTAGGCACTCGATAACTGCTGCTTAATCCTCAACTCTTTCAGCACCTGACCAAACAACCTTGAAGTGAAATTACTGCCCTGATCTGACTGAATTACTCTCGGGAGTCCAACCCACGAGAAAAATTTCACCAACTCCCTCACAATCACTTTAGAATGGATACTTCTCAAAGGAATTGCCTCTGGAAACCTTGTTGACATACACATAATAGTTAGCAAATATTGATTGCCTCGCTTAGAGCGAGGTAGAGGACCTACAACATCAATACATATCCTGCTGAATGGTTCATCTACAACAGGAATAGGGTGCAATGGTGCCTTTACAATATTCTGGTTAGGTTTACCAACAACCTGACATGTATGACAAGTCTTACAATGCTTAGTTACACTCATCTTTACACCTGGCCAATAAAAATGTGCTGTCACTCTACTCAAAGTCTTTCTTACACCAAAATGTCCTGACCAACTACTTTCATGAGCCAACTCCAAAATCTTACTTCTGTACATCTTAGGGACAACAATTTGAGTCTTCATCATCCAATGATCAGATACTGGGCTATCAGCAGGTCTCCATTTTCTCATTAAAATTTGGTCTTGCACATAATATCCCACATCTCCATCAAGAATTCCTCTCTCAGCCTCACTCCACAACGCCTTCAGACTTTCATCATTCCTTTGCGCATCAATTAAGTCCTCCTTTTTCACAACAAAATCTGGCAAAGTCTCTGCTTCCTTCCCTTCCACCTGCTCTGCTTCATCTCCAGGTTCACAAAGCCAGGATGAGCTTAGGTCTAACTCACACTCCTCATCTTCCTCCGCTCTTTTAGCACTAGCCCTTGTCATTACACATACTGGATAAATCATACTCTCCTCAAGTCTCTCACCATCCTCACATACTTCTGGGTCTACGGTTTCAATTTCCTGGTCAACCTCAGGATTCTCCACAATTTCAGGCTCAGGGACAACTTTATTGCCTGCCAAATCATTCCCTAATAGCATGTCCACTCCTGACACAGGCAATCCTTCACTTACTCCAACTTTCACATTTCCTTTGACAAATCCACTTTCAAGCCACATACAATGTACTGGTACTTCAAGCTCTGAAGAACTCACACCCCTAACAACAACATTTTCACCAGTAAAGGACTCATCACTCCACTCTGCAATACCTTTACGTACAAGACTCAGGTTAGCTCCTGTGTCTCTCAGTATCACAATCTCCTTTCCTTGTCCCTCACCCACCTTCATCTGACCTTTGGTGATAAATGGCTTAAACTCTACTGCAGGTAACACCTTGGATCCTGTACATACATTTGTTAACAATCGTCCTACATGTTCCTTCCCAGTTACAGTCAATCCAGCTTCCTTGGAATTCTTCAAACTATAACACTGATACTTCCTGTGACCTACTTTACCACAATGCAGACACTTGGGTTGCACCTGATTTTTCTTACATCTTATACTTAAGTGTCCAAAATCACCACACTTATAACATTTGATTCCTGTCTTATTTTGATGTGAGGCATTACTGACCTTATCACTCCTAAACAAAGGTGACTCTACAGCCTGACTTTGAACATGTCCAACATTAGATTTCAGAAAATTATTTGAGTTCTTGAAACTGTTTTGGTTAGCTGTACCTTGTTTACCACCCCAAGAGTTGGTGTACTTCTTAACCCAGCTCTGGTTAAATTTACCTCTATGAGCACCTTTGCTCATCTCATACGCAACAGCAAGCTGATCCGCTTTACGTCCAGCCTCAATCACATTTCTAATGCCTAGTTTCATTATTTCATACCTCAGTGCTGGTCCTAAAGTATTTCTAAAATGTTCTAACATCAATAACTGTATCACATCTTCCTTGCTTGTGACATCCTCAGATTTCAACCATTTACCACACTTCAGCACAATCTCTCTAGCAACTTCCAAATAGGTGTTACTATGTCTTTCCAACGTCTCTGAAACGCTGTCTATAAATTTCTGGATCCACCTTCACAGTCTGTAAAATTGCCTCTTTAACAACATCATAATCACTGCACTCACCAATACTCAAACCAGCATAAGCCTCTCTTGCCTTGCCCTTTAATCTAGCTTGCACCAACAAAGCCCACTCTTCCTTTGGCCAGCTTCTCAATTCGGCAATCTTCTCAAATTGTATAAAGAAATCCTCAGCCTCTTCCTCTACAAATTCTGGCATAAGTTTCATTTTTATATCTGCTGAATTTCCTCTGTGTTCCCCTTTTTCTACTTCCAACTTTTTCATCTCCACCTTCAGCAAAGCCTCTTGATTCCTTTTCTCCTGTAACTCAACTTCTGTTTTCATCAAAGCCTCTTGATTCAAAGCCTCTTGATTCTTTTTCTCCTGTAACATTATCTCCATCTCCATTAACTTCACTTTCCATTCCATCATCTCACTACCAGTCATTTCTTTGTTTCCTTCTACATACTTTTCCATATTTTCTTCTTCACACTCACTCTGCTCTCCACCCAAAATGCTAGATTCCATCAAACCCTTTATCAGTTCTCTCTGCATATCCTCCTTAAGATTAGCTTTTAACTCAATGCCATAAGTGCATGCTAACTCCCTCAGCTCTTCTCTTGTGCACTGGTATAGAGAATGTACATCCCTACTGCTCATAAAGTTTTGCACATTACTCTCTGCCATGATTACAAATAATTTCAAGGCTCACCACAACACAGTAGTCCAGAGGGGAGGGCTGGCAAGGAAGGCAGATTCTCCTGGTCACACACACTGGGCTCATGGACAGGTGGCACACAATCACAAAGAGATCCCGGACAGGTGGCACACAATCACAAAGACATCCCGGACAGGTGGCACACAATCACAAAGATATCCCGGACAGGCCCCCAATTTTCTGTTACGTCCCCAGCTGGCCCGGGAATGAGGAGTTGCAGGCCGAACGAATTTCTTGCTGTACCTAACTATTGCAGCGTGCTTGAAGAGTGAGGACAGCTGGGGAGCAACATGAAATATCTCCACCACAAATACTCTATCATCCATCACAC
>JAGKTI010029849.1:0-12553 GCA_018397915.1 Birgus latro
GGGTTCATTTAACAGCACCTCTTTCATCAACAGGGTACCTGAAATACACAAATGCAATGTGATTAAAAACTTTGATAACCACTGATTACATAGAACAAATCTGATTAAGATATCTCATCAATTGCCTTTGTAATATTTTTAAATTGTAAAGAGACTTTATGGACACCCTGTATATATAAAATAAGGTAATTGATAGTGTCATACACATGAAATTGGCAAATTATCACTTGCCAACATCCAACCTGCACTCGTTCGCTAATTTCCCCTGTTTTTTTTTTCCCGTGAAATATGTCGTATGAGCTACTCTCATAATATAAATGTATATAAGAAAGGAAGGTAGAAGCTTGAGTGATATTTATATTCACCTGGAACTACCTAATTTATTATGTACTTGCTTAAAAGTCCGCACGGAGTGCGGACTTTTAAGCAAGCTCCTACAGAGGGCTGAATGGCCCAGAGGCCCAACTAGCCCTCAGTTGAGTTCTTTAAATCACAAACTCCGTGGAACTTCAATTGAGTTGAGTTCTTCAAAACACAAAATGTTCAAACACCAGATGAAGGGCAGATTTTCAATCCCGGGATCATCCTGATTCCAAAAAAGTATATGTCTATGTAGAGCAAGTGTGTCCCGAGGTAGAGGGGATTCAGACACATGGACAGACAGACAGAATTTCACAAACTGTTCAAGCACCAGATGAAGGGTAGATTTCCAATCCCAGAATCATCCTGATTCCAAAAAGGTATAATATGTCTATGCAGAGCAAGTGTATCCCGAGTTAGAGGGGTTCCAGATGGACGGACAGACAGAATTTGCCGTTTATTTATATAGATTGTCTACATTTCCTACGACTTATTTCTTAGCATATACATTAGCAGCTGACATTTTCAACTCTTGGCTACAGAGATACGTATTGTACATTCAGCTCGCTCTCGTCCTTCAATGCGTAAGGATGTCGCAGTCATGCCCATCCATTTCTGCCGCTTTTGCGCCCATTATAAATGGCCTTGTAACCTCTACCGCTACTAAACATCGTGTGGGAAGCGGTAAAGGACTGTAGATATATATAAGTGTAATAAAGTACTAGAAATAATAAAGTGTGAGTGTGTATATGAGTAAGAAATGAAAGAATACCAGCGGCGAATTAGCACGAGTGGGAGGCTCGTATGCACTCGTATTTTACATTGCTTTCACAGTGTTTTTTTTCTTTTAGTATGGATTCCAAAATACTTGGAAATCATTGAATAGTGTTTCTAGCGTTAATATCTGGCAGTGGTATTCATATTACGAGAAGTCAGGAAGTGTGAAGTGGAGACTTAGTTACCCAACTTCAGAAGTCTCCACAAGTCCTACGGTAGTCGACGAGTGCTAAAAAAAAAAAAAAATCCCAGGAGAAAGCTGAAGGTATGTGCCATAAGCATATGTAATTGTAATATTCTAGGACCAATAACTGATTTTTGGCAAATATTTTTAAAAAGTCAGTCGGAGTGCGAATATCCCCGAGGAATTGGCATGGCGAGCCTCCGACAACCCCACCCCGCGGTTTACGGGTTAAACTATCGCTACAGTAAGGCCCGTGGACCCTCAAAAGAAACACCGTCTGTGGCACTTTGGAGCTGCGGATTGGGAGGCCCTCAGGCAGTACTACATTGATTTTCCTTGGAATGATTATTGCTTCTATGGCCTGGAGCCATCTGAGTGTACCTTGCACATAATGGAGGTTCTCTCGGGCATGGAAGCAAACATTCCTTTCTCATATCCTTTGACTAATGCAAGAAAGCCTTGATTTAACCTCTTAAGCACGGGGATGTCGGATGCGGTCCTTGCGCATCCTGAGGGGATATTCGCGCTCCAACTGACTTTCTAAAAATATTTGCCAAAAATTACTTATTAGTCCAAGAATATTATAATTAAATATGCTTATGGCACAAACCTTCAGCATTCTCCTGGGATGTTTGTTGGGTCTTCGTCGAGTACCGTAGGACTTGTGGAGACTTCTGAAGTTGGGTAATGAAGATTCCACTTTACACTTCCCGACATCCCGTAATATGATTACCACAGACTGATATTATCACTAGAAACACAATTCAATGATTTTCAAAAAAAAAAAAAATGCACTGTGAAAGCAATGTAAATTACAAGGGCGTACGGGCTTACCACCTGCACTCATTTGCCGCTGGTATTCCGTCATTTATTGTTCATAAACACACTCACACTTTATATTCCTAGTACTTTATTACACTTATATATATATCAACAGTATTTATCGATAAGTTTCCTTCAGTAATAGTAGTTTATTTTCACTCCAGGCATTCACTTTCTTGTTCAGTAAACTGCATAGAGAGCGATGCTTTCATATTGACTGTCATTACTTCAAATATCAGTCACTAACCATCAGTATCATCGATAATTCAGCCAGTTCACATCCACAGCAGTCACTTAGTCCTTTACCGTTTCCCACACGATGTTTAGTAGGGGTAGAGGTCACAGGGCCCTTTGCAATGTGTGCAGAAGCGGCGGAAATGGAGGGACGACACTGAACTGAATGATGTAGCGTATATGGGCAGCCAAGGGTTGACAATGTCAGCTGCTAATTTATATGCTATGAAATAATTCGTAGGAAATCTAGACAATACATAATAAATTAAGGTGTTCCAGGTGAATGTAAATATCACTCAGGCTTCTCCCTTCCTTTCTTATATATATTTACATTATGAGAATAGGTCATACGGTATATTTCAAGGGGAAATAAGCAGGGAAACTTAGCGAACGAGTGCACATGAGATCTTGCCAGGTGATAATTATCCAATTCCAGGTGTATGGCACTGTTAATTACGATATTTTTTTTAATATATATACTGTATTATTTTGTATAAGAATAGGGCATAGGACTCATTTCAATGGATGAAATCAGTGGAAAAATCTGGGGAAGATTTGCGTAGCGTGGCGCGGCTAAGCACGCAAGAGGAGAGAGTAATGGAGGGAAGGTAGGGAGGGGAGTCAAGAACGGGGGAAAATGGCTAAATTGTCAACAGTGGGTGGGAGTACTGATGACATTAGCAGCTCTGACTATTGTTGGACATTGGCAGTACTGATAGATTATACAAGTCACCGCTTGAAAGCTCGGGCGAATCCAAAACAACACAGAATCACAAAAGTGACACCCCTAGGTATGATCCATTGCGCCCAAGCGTCACGACAGTGCCGATCCGCGGTTATGGGGTTGATCACGCTTGTTCTAATGCTGTCCACACCAAGGAGAGGGCCTATAAAATGTACCGGAGCCAACCACCCCTGAATCACATCTTTTTTATATTTCTGCCCGGAATCGTGCTAAGTATGGTCTTCGCTCTATTAAAAATAATTTCTTCCGTGCTAAGTGCTCCCAACTCTCCAACTTGAATTTTTTTTCGCTCCTTCTGGCACCTTGCCAAAAACCTTTCTAAGAACTTTACCTCATCATCCTTCCTTCCTCATTTCTACTCTGATGGCGTTGTAGCTATTTCTTCTACTGATAAAGCAGATCTCTTTCCTCATACTTTCTCCTACAATTCCACCTTACTCGATTCTGGTGCTGTTCCTCCATCACTTCCCCCCTTTGATTTCCCCATGGCTGACATTAAAATTTCTTCAACTGATGTATTTTCTGCCATCACTGGCCTCGATACTAACAAGGCATATTGGCCTGCTGGAGTCCCTCCTGTTTTCCTCAAAAACTGTGCTTCTATGCTTACACCCTGCCTAGGTAAACTCTTTCACCTTTGTCTATCAACTTGTACCTTTCCTTCTTGCTGGAAGTTTGCTCTCATTCAGCCAGTCCAAAAGAAGGGTGACCATTCCCTCTAACTATTGTCCAATTGCTTTAACCCTAGATAGGACGACCTGTGCCATATGGATACACAGCCAGGGTGCGTTTAAGTTTCGCGGTTAATGGTGTCCAGAATAATGGGTAATGGGCAACTTTTTTCTTTACACCAAGCAGTCCTGAGCCAGCTTATGCTGATTCCGCCCGCAGGCTCAAGTTCCCGCCATTGTCGACTCTTTGGTGAATACCTGCATATCCAATTGGCACATGTCTTCCTATAGCGTATAATTTTCGTGAAAAAAATAAGTCGAAGACTCGAACGGTCATTTTGAGTGTTTTAGGCACAATGTGACCATGTACATGCATGCAACATATCCCACTATATACAGTATAAAGTAGGATATATGGATTTCTTGGTTTTTAGTGTATTTGTGAAAGTAATGGAGGCAAAATGGGCTAGGTAGGTGTCCCACACAGAGCTGGCAGAATATTCTGAAGCTGGAGTATTTCAAGAGGACTGTTGACATCACATTAGAACCCCTGAGTGGGTGATGGGAAATTGACCTAGTATAGCAGTGACCCCATAATGGGGTGGTTTTAGGGGTCAATGGTAGAAGGAAAAATGGGTAATTGGGAATTGTTATTTACAGGTGTGTAGTCATGGGCCCCAAACGAACAAGATATCTGTCAGACGAAGAGCTGGCAGAGTATCTGAAGTCGGACGAGATCAACAGGACTGTGGACACCACACTGGAACCGTAGAGTGACACAGAAAGCCATGATGTTAGTTAGTGTGGGTGATGTGACACTGACTGAGTGTACCAGTGACCCTAGTGGTGGTGTGACAGCCGTCATTACACCACAGAAGGACCCACAACAGGAGCCTGACACATTGATTGAGTGCTTTAAGGGTAGCTGTGAATATATTTATTACCTCTTTCCATTTATACCAGGTACCCAATTTTCTGTGGAGCCCAGGGTTGGCACGCCGACTGTTTGATATTTAGGTAATAGAATTATAGGTTTACGTAGTTTTTTTCTTCAATTCCATGTATCTGCTTGCATCCCTCCACCTATATGACGGGCACGTAGTACCCGTCTAGCAACAAACTCTCTTCCCTTTTCTGTCCAGCTCTCTAATGCAAGAGTTAACCGTTACTCCCAGTCCTTCATTTATGCAACTGGTCAACTCTGGAACTGTCTCGCTCTGCCTGTATTCCCTACTTCCAAACGCAGTGTGTCCAGGCATTTTGAAATGAGTAGATCTTGAATTTGGCTCTCTTTTGTATTGTTTTTGATTTTTCTTGGAAGGAACAGTATGCAGGCCCATGGCCTTTGGTTCAATGCATTTAAAAAAAAAAAAAAGTGCATCTCAGGAAGCGAATAAATCAGTACTACTTTTTTCCTTCACTATTTGTTTTCAATTAGCTTACTAATGTATTTATTTTAGCTCAGTGTTATTAATTCCTAGTCATCTGGTCTCCACAGGAGTTATATTTGTATTTCAGCTCCATTAGTTTTGAATAAAACATCTTTATATATATTTTTTTAATTATTTTCTTTCAGTGTATCCAATTGGCACAGGTCTTCCTATCCCGAGGTCAGAAGGGACGTCGTCCTATCTAGAGTTAACATCTTGTGTCTCAAAAGTTTTCGAGACAATTCTTAACAGAAAAATCTTACAGCGTCTTTCTTGTCACAACCTTCTTTCTGATCATCAGTATGGGTTCCGTCAGGGACGCTCCACTGGCGATCTTCCCTCCTACCTTTCAGACTCCTGGTCATCCTCCTTTTGGTACTTTGGCGAAAGCTTTGCCATTGCACTTGACATCTCAAAGGCTTTCGATCAAGTGTGGCTTAAATCTTTAATTTCCAAACTGACCTCTTACTGTTTCCATCCCTCTATCTGTGCCTTCATCTCTAGCTTCCTTTCTGGTCGTTCTATAGCCGCTGTTGTAGATGGCCATCGTTCTTCTCCTAGATCAATCAACAGTGGTGTTCCTCAGGGCTCTGTCCTATCACCAACTCTCTTCCATTTATTTATCAGTAACCTTGTAAGCTGTACATCTAACCGTATCGACTCATACGCCGATGATTCCACCCTTCACCTCTCCATTCGGTTCCCTCAATGTCCATCTCAGCAGTTACTTCAACAAGCAAGGGATGAGGCTATGGCACATTTAGTGTCTGACTTGGCTCATATCTTTGACTGGAGTAAAAAAAATCTTGTTGTTTTTAATGCATCAAAGACTCAGTTCTTACACCTATCAACCTGACAAAATCTTCCACACGATTACCCCTTAATGTTTCATAATGTCCAGCTCAGTCCTGCATCGTCCTTGAAGATCCTTGGTGTTTCATTCACTCGGGATATATCTTGGAAAGAACAGATTAACATCTCTTGTGAAATCTGCTTCAAAGAGATTAGGTGTGCTAAGCTGTCTCCAAACTTTCTTTACCCCTGCACAGTTGTTGACTTTGTACACGGGTTTAAATTCACTCCTGTGTAGAGTACAACTCTCATGTGTGGTGAGGCTCCCCACATGCAGCTCTTCTCAGTAGGGTGGAGTCAAAGGCTTTTCGTCTCATTAACTCTCCTCCTCTTTCTAATTCCCTTCAACTTCTGTTTCTTCGCCACACTGTTGCATCTTTACCTCTTTTCTATCGCTACTTCAATGGTCACTGTTCCTATGAGCTGTCTGCTTGCATCACCACCTCTACGACGGGCAAGTAGCACCCGTCTGGCAACAAACTCTCATCCGTTTTCTGTCTAACTCTCTAATGCAAGAGTTAACCATTACTCCCAGTCCTTCATTTATGCTTCTGGTCAACTCTGGGACTGTCTTCCTTTGTCTGTATTCCCTACTTCCTATAATCTCCAATTTTTCAAACACAGTGTGTCCAGGCATCTCAGAATGACCGGGTCTTGAATTTGGCTCTCTTTCATACTGATTTTGTTTTTTCATGGAAGGAACAGTATGTGGGCCCATGGCCTTTAGTTCATTTCTCCTTGCATTTAAAAAAAAAAGATAAAAAAAATAAAAACTCTTCCCTACATTCACCTTTAGATTCTGTTTCTTACACACTCTCCCAATCTCACCCACAAAGCCTTGCAGGTCCCCTTCATCTTCACTTAATCACTTAACTGCGGGGTTGTCTGTCGGAGGTGCGCCGTGCCTATCCCGCGGGCCAAATCCGCGCTCCGACTGGCTTTTTAAAAATATTTGCCAAAAATCAGTTATTAGTCCTAGAATATTATAATTACATATGCATATGGCACATACCTTCAGCTTTCTCCTGGCATGTTTTTTGGTAGCACTCGTCGACTACCGTAGGACTTGTGGAGACTTCTGAAGTTGGGTAACTAAGTCTCCACTTTACACTTCCCGACATCCCGTAATATGAATACCACTGCCTGAAAGTTGTTACTAGAAACACTATTCAATGATTTCCAAGTTGTTTGGAATCCATACTAAAGGGAAAAAAATATTGTGAAAGCAATGTAAAATACGAGCGCGTACGAGCCTCCCACTCGAACTATTTCACCGCTGGTATTCTGAAATTTCTTATTCATATACACACTCACACTTTATTATTTCTAGTACTTTATTATACTTATTACCATCTACAGTCCTTTACCGCTTCCCACACGATGTTTAGTAGGGGCAGAGGTCACAGGGCCTTTTATAATGGGCGCAAAAGCGGCAGAAATGGAGTGGTGCAAGTGCGACAAGCATCCACGTAGAAGGACGACAGTGAACTGAAATGTATGTATCTCAGTAGCCAAGAGTTGAAAATGTCAGCTGGTAATGAATATGCTAAGAAATAAGTCGTAGGAAATCTAGACAATACATAATAAATTATGTAGTTCCAGGTGAATATAAATATCACTCAGGCTTCTCCCTTCCTTTCTTATATACATTTATATTACGAGAATAACTCATACGGCATATTTCACAGGGAAAAAAGCAGGGGAAATTAGCGAAAGGGTGCAGGCTAGATGTTGGCAAGTGATAATTAGCCAATTCCAGGTGTATGGCACTGTCAATTACCTTATATTTTGTTAATATATATTATTTTGTATAAGAATAGGGCATAGGGCTCATTTCAATGGATAAAATCAGTGGGAAAATCCGGGGAAGATTTACATAGCGCAGAGTGGCTGAGCAGACGACACGAGAGGGTAATGGAGGGGAGGTAGAGAGGGGAGAATAGAATGAGGGAAAATGGCTAAATTGTCAACAATGGATGGGAGTACTGATGACATTAGCAGCTCTGACTATTGTTGGACATTGGCAGTGCTGATAGATGATGCAAGTCAGCACCTGAAAGCCCAGGCGAATTCAAAACAACACAGAATCACAAAAGTGTCACCCAGCGGAATGATCCATTGCACCCGAGTGTCACGGAAGTGATGACCCACGGATAAGGGGTTAAAAACACAGTAACACTGCAAACATCAGTATAGGGAGTTTCGAAACTCTGCTCTCTCTCTCACTAGGGCCGCTCGAACATCCACTGCCCTTCCTTGTATCTCTTTTATTACCCCATCCATACACAGATTGAACAACCAGGGAGACATGACACAACCTTGTTTTAAACCAACCTTCAAATAGAAAAATTCACTCAGTTCAATACTGACACACACTGCAGCCTTAGCACCCTCATACATACTCTTCACGGCCTTCAATAACTTCCCGTCTACTCCGTATATTCTTAATACTTTCCACAATCCTTGTCTATCCACCCTGTCATATGCTTTACACTTACCTTCATTGAAATGGTCAGAGAGTATCTTGCATGCTGATCCTTTCTCTTTGTTTCGAATACTGTATCGATGTTGATTTATTCTAACATTGTCTTTGCACTGTCTCTCCAACATACTGACATAGACAGTTGTCGCAAGTAAGTGAATAAATACTTTGTTACATCACATGACAACTTCATTCCGTATTTTCGAGTCTTATTGCGTGACATACTGTGTACGCCGTTGGGTCTGTCCGCGGAAAAAAGTTGCGACATACACCGTAAATCGATGGGACTCGGAGGGTTAATTTCCACTCCTCTCACTCTTGAATTGTGCCCTTCCTGCATGATCCAAGTTTCGCTTTTTATGTTAGATTAGGGATCACAGCACTGTCAGGTAGCAACTATTGTACCTCCATGCTCACTTTTTTTTTAATAGCAGAACAACCGAAGGAAAAACAAATGAATAAAAAATAATTAATACACCAGGTTGCTGGTACCATCCATTCATAAAAAACAGCTGTAGGCTGAAGTTTAGGGGGAAACAACTCTGGGGAAGTGAGTTCGAAAGTGATGCAATTAGGGAATAAATTATATCTGACAGGTGGAAGTTCTTCAATATGGCAATGTTACATTCCAGTCGTGATTGCTACCAGGTGCCAGTGTAGCCACCGTACTTCTTATCGCTGCTCGCAATGAACCAGCAACCTTTCTTCCCTTCTGTGCCCTTTCCAGCATTTCAGCTTCCAAGTTTCCATCCTTTCTCATCAAACTACCCAAGTATTTAAATGAAGTCACATTTTCCAATTCATCTCTATTCAGCCTCACTGTACATTCAGTGACTTTGTTTCTCTCGAAAACCACAGCTTAACTCTTCCCTAAATTCATCTTTAGATTCCGTTTCTTACATACTCTACCAAACTCATTCACCAAGTCCTGTAGTTCCCCTTCGCCTTTTTCTAACAAGACAGTATCATCCGCAAACAATAGAACAGGAAAATTCCAAATGCTGCTCTCTCTCGTTAGGGCAACTCCAACATCCACTGCCCTGCCTTGTATCTCTTTTATAACTTTATCCATATACAAACTGAACGACATGACACATCCCTGTTTCAGTCCAACATTCATTAAAAAAAAATCACTCAGTTTGCCTTCCATACACACTGAGGCCCTAGCTTCTACATGCGGACTCTTCATGGCCTTCAGTCTTTTATCATTTACGCCATATATTTTTTAATATGTTCCACATGCCTAGGTGGTGGCGACCATCATCCACTCACTTGATAGTGCTGCCTACTTCTTCCTTAGCCTTTAGCATTCTTTTTCCGTGCCTGCCGTCCTCTCTTCCTATTTCTCCCACCTTTCCTGTCACTTCGTATTGCTTTTCTTTCCTTTACAGGTGGCTTTACATTGAGTGACAAGCCAAATGGTTTCCTGTATGCCAAGAAACCATTTACAACGCTGGGTGGTAACCATATAACCAAACCATACGTGCTCCCAACGTATCAACAAGTGGGTTGGTGGAGGGTTAGCGCCCCTTCCCGTAATACAAAAATCTCAAAGTCAAATGGCCACCCCTTACAGGATTATGGCATCAGGTAATAGATAGATAAATAGATAGACACTCCTTGTCTATCCACTCTGTCATATGTTTTCTCCAGATCCATGAAGGCCGCATACAACTTTTTTCACTTCTCTAGAAGCTTTTCCACTAAAGATACAAGGATGAGTATCTGATATACAATATCTTCCCATCCTCAAACCACCCAGTTCTTCCAAAACTAACTCCTCTGTTATTGATTTAACTCCTGCCATATACGTTTCCTATTACACAAAGAAAACAAATGCCCCTATAATTAGCACACACTTTTTTCCCCCATTTCCTTTGTACAGGAGAATAATTATACCTGACTTTCAATCCGTCAGGACTCTACCTTTCTCCAAGGCCAGTCTGCACGACTTCCATATCCATTGTACTATATCTCTTCCCCGTGCTTCAGCATTGCACCACACACTCCATCAACTCTTCATACTTTCCCCATTTTAACTTTCTTCATTGATTCAGCTGCTTCCATCATACTGATCGAAAACCAATGATCTCCTCTGGCCTCTACAGGAAGCAGACTTTGGGCTTGGTCTGTTTACTATGATGCCACAACGCGCCACGGTGGTGGACTTCACCTACCCCGTGACCATCAGTGTCACGCACATCCTGTCGGGTCGTCTTGGTCCAGAGGCGAACCTGTCGTGCTTCCTACTGGCGCTGACCACCGAGGTGTGGGCTGGAATCTTAGTGGCTGTTGAGGTGTATATGGTGGTGATGGTGGCACCGTCATGCCTCCCACACAACACACACTGTTCGCCTTGGTTGCTGGCGAGCAGTTCTAACTGCATTCGTGTACTGCTGCAGCAAGGTGGGTAATAAAGGAATCTTCATGCTTTGCAGTTCCTATCTTACAGCCTGGTCCAGACTGTGTGGATGCAGTGAAGACCAATGAATGTTCTGGACAGGAATGCTACCTAAGTAGGGAACTCAGATGCCTGTTTTTTTTTTTCTGAGTAGCTAATATTTTTAAGCAAAATTATCCTTACATTTATGAGGCCCCAGTATTGTCTCTTATATCTGTCTATAACCAGACAACTTAATCCCGTGAGGGATGGTCACAAGTCGCCTCTATGCTCCCCTGTCCCCTGCCATTATGCTGCCTTCCCCCAGACTCACACCCCCTCTCCCATATGCTTCACTCCATCCCTCCATCTCATCAATCTCTCACTCTCCACGACCTCCACATGACCAACCCGCCTCAGTGTATTTCTCCTAATGCTTTCTTTCATAATCACATCCATGTCACATTTAACCCGCCGTGTCCCGGCAGATTTCTCACCACTAATCCCCCCCAATCCCAGCAGATTTTTTTTTTTTTTTGGCTCATACCTCCGCTTTTGGTGAGAAACGATGACAGATCACAGAGAAAGTGCTCACCTGAGCATAGAAGTGGTCTAAACAGGTGACCCTCCATGCACCTGGTACCGTTTTGTCTGGAGGTGTGCTGCTGCTGTCCTGTTTTCTATGGTTGGGATACGTATTGGAAATCACTCATAATAGGAAGATATTTACGAATTTGGTACAAAAATAACATGTAGTACAAGAATATATTGGTTTCCACACAAAAATGTAGGCGATATAAGCATTGTTCCATTGACCAATCACCTGAATACTGCCAAATCCATGCACATATGACACGCTGTAACTGTTGTTTCAACTTGCATTTCATTTTATCAACTTACATAATACTTTTCCATTAACATAATATCCGTTTTCACTTTATATAACTGTTATCACATATTTACAGACCTTACAATTATGTTTAACGTAATATTAGCGCCTATTTACATAGTGAGCGAACTCGCTATGACTGTTGTTTCAACTTACATTCTACTTTTCTGCTTATATAATACTTTTCCACTAACACTGCATCCGTTGCCACTTTCTTTAACTGTTATAACATATTTACAGGCCTTACAATTTAGCGTAATATTAGCGCATATTTACATAGTGAGCGAACTCACTATGACTGTGTTTCAACTTACATTCTCTTTCTCAGCTTATATAATACTTTTCCATTAGCATTACACCTGTTTTAATTTTATATAACTGTTATCACATATTTACAGGCCTTACTGTTATACTGAGCATCATATTACTGCGTATTTACAGGCCTTACTATTATAGTGAGCGTCATATAATCGCAAGCACTTACGGTATCGGTAACGTAGCAAGGTGTGGTATCCCTGGGAACATGGCTCAAGACACAACTCCACGTTGGAATCTACACACTCGTACCTCGTGTCTTTTCTGGGTGGTTGGTCTTGCTTTAGAGTGCCTGCATACGTGACAGCACCACTGGGATCTAGGACAGTTTGGTTGAGTAGGGATGGTGCTGAGGAAGTGGCATCCTGTGAGGTGTAGGGGTCTGGGCAGCAGTGGCAGGGCAGGTGTGGTG
>JAGKTI010029850.1:0-12552 GCA_018397915.1 Birgus latro
ACACACACACACACACACACTTTTTCATCTGACTAGGTTATTTACAAAGAGAAAATACAAAATCTACAAAATACATTACATACAAAAGGGGAAAAATTACATGTAGAAATAACAGACCTTAAAAAATTTGGAAAAAACAAAATTAATCTCTTCATTACGGTGATTCCTTATATAATTTACTCCTGTTACCTCCTTAAAATTTTGTTCATCATTAACATCTCTTTTACCATTTTACTGTTGCTAGCTACATATGATTTTTTTCTTCACCACCTTCATCATCATTATCTCTTGCATCATATTATTTCTGCTTGCTATAAACAATTTCATCATCATCATCTTCATCATTATCATCATCATTATCTTCATCATCATCAAACTCAGCCCTAAATTCATCTGCTGAAGTTGGTGCATTAAGGTCTAAGACACCTTGTGAGAACTGGGTTTAAGATGATGATGATAGTGATGTACAAAGACATCTGGTGGTCTGGTGGTAGAGATGTAGGTTTCTGTCCCTTAAACACGATGGCTTAAATGAAGTAACTGGCGATTGCTCTCATTTAAATGCAAGAAGTGACTGTTGATTTTCCTCATTCAAATTCAAGAGGTGACTTAATTTTTCTCTTTAAAATGCAAGCGACTGTTGATTTTCCTCGTTCAAATTCAGGAAGTAACTGCTTTCTCTTTAAAGTGCAGGTGATCATTGATTTGTCTCTTTCAAATACAAGAAGTGACTGTTAATTTTTCTCTTTAAAATGCAAGTAGTGACAGTTAATTTTTCTCGGTTACAGTAAAAAAATGACAGATGATTTTTGTGGTTTACATGCAAGAAGTGACTAGAATATTTTTGTCCCATGTAATATGCTATCAAGCACAGACTGGTATCCTACAACTTAAATGATCTGGAGTATTGGTGTTCTAGATGCATCCATCACATCTCAGAAAAGAATAGCACATCTCAAAAAGGAGCATATACTTTTTTTTTTATGTTTATGTAATTTGTGATGATATTTTTGTAACCTCAGACACTGCAGTATATAAAAGAATAACCCTTTCAACTGAGTATATATTTGTGACTCTACTTTAATCCATTTCTACTGTTTCAAGGTATTTTTTCAGCATTAAGAAGTTCTAAACAATGGAGAAATTTGATATACCCTAACCAATTATCACACTAATACAAACCTTTCAAAAATCAATTCAAAATTCTCGATTAAAATTAAATGCACATCATGGCATTGAGAGCATTAAAAAGAATAAATAAAACAGAAAACACTAAGATCTATAAGTTACTGGCTCTTATCATCCTCAATGTCAAATAAGGAAAGGTGTTACAACCCTCCTATTATAAAAAAAAAAACTAATAAAAATACAGAACTAACTAATGTAAACCCTCGTATGTACACCAGTAGTTTTAGCGGCCCAAAAATGAAAAAAATATACAGTATACCTATTTACAAGGCCTTGCAGTTATCGTTATTATTTTCCATCCTGCCACATATCTTAAACCAAACAATATTTATCTTATAAGCTCCCCTTCTTGGAATTTCTCTTCTTTGGCACCAACTTTTTTTTCTCTCTCCTTTCTCTCTTTCTTCCTGGAACTTTTCTCTTTTTTACCAGCACTTTTTTTTTCTACTTTTCTTCCTGTTTTCTTTTTTATTTCATTTTCATTTCCACCAATTTTTTTTCTACCTTTCTCTTTTTCATCAACTCTTGCCTTTCTTTCTTTTTCTTTTCCTTTCTTTTCTCCTATGTGAGTTTATGATACTGTAGATCTTTCAGTATCCCTCTATCTATGTATAGCCAGATGCCATAATCCCATAAGGGGTGGCTGTTTGTCTTAGAGTTAGTATTACGGGGAGGGGCACTAACCCTCCGTCAACCCACTTGCTGACACAGGGAACACGTATTGGTTGGTTATATGGTTACCACCCCCTGTTGTAAATGGTTTCCTGGCTTGTCACTCAATGTAAAGCCACCTGAAAAGGAAAGAAGAGTAATAAAAAGTGACAGGAAAGATGGGAGACATAGGAAGAGAGGAGGACAGGCACAGAAAAAAGAATGATGAAGGTGAAGGAAGAAGTAGGCAGCACCATGTGAGTGGATGATGGTGAGAAATAGCAAGAAAGGAGGACAGACACAGAAAAAGAATGATAAAGGTGGAAGAAGAAGTAAGCTGCACTACATCGAGTGGATGATGGTGAGAAATAGGAAGAGAGGAGGGCAGACACAGAAAAAGAATGATAAAGGTGGAGGAAGAAGTAAGCTGCACTACATCAAGTGAGTGGATGATGGTGAGAAATAGGAAGAGAGAAGGACAGACACAGAAAAAGAATGATAAAGGTGAAGGAAGAAGTAGGCAGCATTACATCAAGTGAGTGGATGATGGAGAGAAATAGGAAGAGAGGAGGGCAGACACAGAAAAAAGAATGATAAAGGTGAAGGCAAAAATAGGCAGCACTACATCAAGTGAGAGGATGATGGTGGGAAATAGGAAGAGAGGAGGGCAGACACAGGAAAAAAGAATGATAAAGGTGAAGGAAGGAGTAGGCAGCATTACATGAAGTGAATGGATGATGGTTAAAAAAAGTTGACAAAGAAAAAAAGTTGATGAAAAAGATTTAAAACTGCCAAAAAAGGGGAGCTGATGAAGCAAACATTCCCCTTAATCCTTACACTATTATCTTATCGGTATATTTGCATAGGCCTGTTGTGTTGCAGGTGGTGGCATTGTATTCCTTCAAAACCATCAGGCATTTCTTTTCTCTGATTTTCTTTCTTTATTCTTGCTATCTCCAGACAATTTATGCCCTCAAGAATAATTTTGTTTTTGAGATGGAGGGGTTAAATATGTAACGTATCTCTTTTTTCCTTTCTTTTAGGGAAAAGTGAGGCTGGTCACTCTCATCTTAAATGTCAGGACCAATTTGCTGAGCCCCGGGCTCCTATGCTCCTCATGGGGCAACGTAGAAATTTTTATTCTCATTATCTCCTGGCAATTCATATGCTTTAAGATTTTTTTCTTTACCTTGAGAGGTTATAGACGTATTGTATTTCTGGATCATTTATAAAGGCTCCAAATAATTCATACGTTTTAAGGAGGATGATTTCTTTTCCCTGGAAAGGGTATAGATGTACTGTATTGTTTGTACAGTTTATAAAGACTCCAATATTTCTGCATGCGTCGACCTTGGTAACCTAACAGTGGCTCTTCACATTGCTTGATCTCTTGCAGCCTCTCTATTCAGTCCTTTATCAACCTTGCTAAAGTTAAAATATTTCTCCTAAACTGCATAAAACTGCCTGGTTAAAGCAAGAATGAGAGTTAAAAATACATGATGGGGTTGGAGAGGTTGAGTGACACAATACAGTATAGAAGGATGGGACAACTGGTGCCATTTTTGTCTGCCATGTGCCCAGTAACTGTAAACATACATTTTTTGTCATTTCCTGGTCATTTTAACCCCTGAGGACTGACTGGCGACATCTATTTTAGTCTGGGTAACACAAGATCATTTTCCTTGCCACAGATTCAACTCCAAAGTAACCTGATACTCTCTCTTATTTTTATTATTATCATTATCATTATTCCTTTCACTTTCAATTTCCTCTAAAAACTGAAAAGATAATGGCCATGACTGACAGTTGTTCATAGTTACCATACACAAAATTCTTCCATTTTTTTTCAGACTGCCTTCCTACATACACCACAGACATGGAAGGTCACCTGCATGTGTGTGTGTGTGTGTGTGTGTGTGTGTGTGTGTGTGCACTAAAGGACTATCAGTATTTCAGTTAACTCTTAAACCTTGAATAACAACCAATTTAAATTTTGAATAATGCCAGACAAAGTTACTTACAACAAAACACATGGGCCAGTATTCTCATCAATTAAGGAAGCTCCCTAACATCTTTTCCTGGGTGATTTATTTTGTTTATTACACCTTACTCTCCTCTTGAGTGTTAATCCTTCCACTATCATCATACTCTGCATAAACAACATACAAAAGGATATTAACCAACCATATCCTAAAATCATACTCTGCACAAACATAAAAAAAAAAAAAGGATATTAACCAGACATATACTAAAATAAATAGCTAAGCAAGAGATGTTAGGGGGCTTCCTTAATTGAAGAGGATATAAGCGATGGGCCACACCACACCCAGGCAGACAAATTAACCACATTTGCACAGTCAGAGTTTGGGCTGGGAATATTATGTTTTCATATCTCCCACACACAGCTACAATCTCTCACACACAGCTACAATCTCTCACACACAGCTACAACCTCTCACACACAACTACAATCTCTCACACACAGCTACACTCTCTCACACACAGCTACAATCTCTCACACAGCCACAATCATACACTGAACTGGTCAGCTTTAAATGGCATCCGGTGTGGAAGGAAAGATTTAATTCAAACCCAAATCCCTAGGTAAGAGCTGGTTGCACTAAGGTTATATCATTTATCATTTGTATCATCTATAACGGCTCCAACATGATGCATTCATCGGCCTTGGTCACCTAATGGCAGCTATCCACACTGCTTGATCTCTGGCAGCCTCCCTGTTCAATCTCTTAGCCCTCATCCCAGGTCTTTTAAGGTCTGGGCATTAAAAAACTTACCTGAGCCTGTTGGTAGAATTACATGTCATCAAATATCACAACTCTTAACTGCTATTAACAAATTAAAAAAAAAAAAAGGAATTAATTAAAAAAAAAAACTACACATGGACTCTGCCAAGGCCTTCAAACATTTAACTACAAATTAATAAGCACGATGTCAGGCTACTGCCATTAGCCATTATCCATACAAATCAAAACTGACATTATTACAACAGACTGATAACAACATCATCGTATCATTATAGAGGCTCCAACATGTTTGCTTCATCTCCATGCTGCTTGATCTCTGGCAGCAATAGCCTGGTAAGTGATAGATTAACCCAAATGGCATCAGTTGTCCCATTTCTCTTCACTACAGTACTAAGTCTCCAATGTCCATAACAGAAATTTGCCCAATTACAAATTCAAATATGCGAAAAAAAGGTTCTGCTCCAATATATAGTTGCAAGTAGAATTTTACCTATTATAACATATACACTTCTCTCATATACATTATATATATATATATATATAGAACTGCCACAGGTGCATCCAATTTCCTCTAGTAGTGTGAAAAATTGCAATATAAAATGGGGTATGGTTTCTATAGCCATCTATGGAAACTCTCGTAACTCTGACGTACATATATTAATCTTCCGCTATATCTATTATCCATATAAAAAACTGGACTACTATTATTAAATACTCAAAAATAAAATAATCCTATGTACAAAATAACATAAAAATAATACTTACACTAGTACCCCCGTCCTTCATCCCCCACCCCCATATTTTTCATAATTTCTTGGCAATTTTCTTCAGTGTATTTCAACAGCATATTCACTATTTTTTATTTTAATTAATTTCAGGCCATAAGTTTTTCATTATGCAGTATCTCTTACATTTAATAAAATTTTCTAAAGATCACGTTCTAATTTTCAGTAACTAATATATTCAATCTTCTCATTTTCTCTTCTTTCTTCAGTTATGTATATATTTTAACTTTTCACATATTAGTTCTCACATTCATTACAGCTATGGCTTTTTAAAAATCTTCTCTTTCCACTTATATTTTTGAACTTTAAAAATCCTACTTTTATCTTACTTTTTTTTTTTTATACACTATATTTGTTAACAGCTTAATTACTTTCCTGGCCTTTCATACATCATTTCTTTTCAGTTCGCTTTAGCCTAGTTAATTTTTTTCAGTTTTTTTTTTTTCATATTAAACATTCTTAAAGTTTCCATTTTAACTCCCTTTTTATTTATTTTTGGCCTATAAAGTTCCACTCTGTAACATTACATATACTGTATATATCTAACCTCTGAAATTTATCTCTTTTCAGCTGCACTTTTATCTTTTCAAGTTTTTTCTTCAGATATTATTTGCCCCCTCCAATCTGCACTCTTCTGTTATTTTCCTGGCATTTCAAAATTCATCTTTTCAATTTTACTTGTGCCTTTTTCAATCACTCTTTGGTTACATTTTGGATTTCAAATATCACTTTGTATTATATTTCTGGCTATCTGAATTTTAACATTTCAAATTTCCACTCTAGCTGCACATTTGACCTTTCAAACTTTTAATTCAATGTCATTTTCATCCATTTTAAATTCACCACTTTAGCTGCCTTTTTGGCCGTCATATTTCACTCTTTAAATTTTTTTCCTTCTAAATTTTTACTCATGTTACACTTGTCATCATTTAAATTTTCACTTGTTTTACTTCTGGCCTTTCAAATTTCTACTGTTGTAATATTCTGTCCTGTCAGAGGTTCGCTTTTCAGATTAATTTTTGACCTTTCTAGCACTCACTTGAATTTTACATCTGCTCTTTCAAAATTCCATTCTTCACACATATACTGTATCTGGCATAATAAATTTGCACTTGTTATATTTCTGCCATTATATCACTTGTACTAAATTTCTGGTTATTCAAATACTGACATTAGTTTTTTAGTCTGTCTCGGCTACCTCCCTTTTCTTAGCAGCCTAGGTATATAGATAAATAGATAGAAATTCTAATTCAGTAACTTCAGCCTTTGTCTCTTTTTATTTTACCTGTTACAGTGTTGGCTTGTTAAATTTTCCTACTCTACACTTTCTCTCATTCCCTGCACATATCTTTGGTTTACTTTTCCTAGAGACAAGTTTTCTTCTCATCATCCAAATCGGCAACCTTCCCTTGCAGTTTTACCATCCTGTCCCCCATTGGTTCGTTTGAATCTTTGCTTGGATCCCTGACTGGCTGATTTGCTTTCTTCCTCATTTTCAAATCTGCAATGTTTACTTGTTTCTTCTCCTCTTTCACTTTCCCATATTGTTCTTCCTTCTCTCTTACTGTTCCAAACTCCCTTTTTATTTGTTCATTCGTTCCACCTTCTACCAGTCCATTTTTAAACTGGTCTGTCATGAAACCAACCTTCTTCCTTCCCTTCTCTCCCATTCCTTCACTATCAGGGTTGCTTTCCACTTCTTTCCTTTCTTTCTTCTTTTCCTCAATATCATCTTTGCTCAGACTTCTCCGATGCACACATTTCCTCCTTTCTCCCACCTCATTTCCCTCCTCTGTTTCATATTTTTTTATCTGCATTTCTCTGTTCTTCCATCTGTCACCGCATTCACTCCTACTTCGCCTCACTCCATTCCAAATTAGTCTTTCAGTTCCACCTTCTCTTTTCACTCTCATTTCTCTATCTTTCCCTCCTCGTCCCTCTTTATCTCTCATAAGTGTGTCTACTTCTCTGTTCTTCCCTGTTTCTCTCTCACTACTTCCACTTGTACTCCTCCTCTCTCCATTCTGACCACTTCCTGCCACTTTATCTTCTGTTTTCACTCTCATTTCATTATTGTTCTCACCTGGTCCACCTTTATCTCTTACTTGTGCTTTCCACTTCTTCCATAAGTCTGTTCCTTCACTTTCACTTCTTCTCACTCTGTTCTGGCCAATTCCTGTTACTTTCTCTTTACTTTTGACCTTCATTTCATTATCTTTTTCATCTGTTTCATCTTTATCTCTTATTTTTATCTGTGTTTCTCCCTTCTTCCCTAATTCTCTGTCTCCACTCTCACTTCTGCTTCTTCTTCCTCCATTCTGACTACTTCTTCCTCCTTTATCCTCCCTTTTCACTCTTACTCCTTTTTTATCCTCTCCCATTCCATCTTTGTCTCTTATTTCCCTTTCCCAGTTCTTCCATGGATCTCTCTCATTGCTCTCACTCCTACTCCTCCTTCCTTCACTCTGACTCATCCTTCTCGCTCTCTCTTCCGTTTTCATTCTTGCCCCCTCTTTATTTTCCCCTATTCCATACTTATCTCTCATCTGCGCCTCCCATTTCCTCCACAGGTCCCTCCCTTCGCTCTCACTTCTGCTCCTCCTCACTGTGTTCTGACTGACTCCTTCCATTTTGTCCTCCATTTCCATTTTCAATCCATCCTTTTCCTTTTCAGTGCCTCTCATTTTCTTCCTCTCGGCTCCATCCACATCTTTCCATCTTCTGTCATACGTTTCCGTTCCCTTCCCAGGTCCTTTCATTTCTCCCATTCTTCCTTCCTTCTTTCCCTCCTTCTTCAAATCTCCACCTGTTCTTTCATTCCTTCCTTCAACTCTCTTTTCTTCTTTCTTCATCACTTCTTTCACCTCCCCTCCAGTACCTATGTTCTCTCTCTCCTTCCTTCCCTCCTCCTCCTCCTTCCTACTTTCAATCTTTCCCTTCTCCTCCTTCTTTTCTTCCTTCATTCCTTCAGTCTTTCCACTCTCCTTCCTTCCTATCTCACCTGTCTCCCTGCATCCTGTCCCATCCTGCTCCTTTTCCCTACCTTCCTTCTCTGCCTCATCCCTTCTTCCCTCTTCCTCCTCTCCTTCCTTCCTTGCCTCCATCTCTTCCCTCCTTCCCTCCGCCCATCAGGTATCGCTCTGGCTGTCATAATCGGACAGGTGTGGAGGCGGGTTGAGGGCGGTGTGTAGGGTGACGGTAACATTGCGATTTACACTCACAGCGGGGTACAAAACACCCTCAAGGTCTGTGAACGCTACATCACCCTGGAAAACAAAATTACTATACAGTACTTATAATGGGAACAGATAACCCCACAACACTCCCTCTGAGGTGTTTGGGGCACAGGATGAGGCTACCACAATCCATTAATTTATCCAGCATCCAATTCTTTACTGCTCCATCTACAGTACAGTAAACTCTCAATTATCCGGTGTAATTCAGCCAAACCCCATGCCATATACTGCATCAGTACCCCAACTGGCTATACATTCAGTGTTGCGCCGGATAATGTGTCACTACCCTAAGCTATCCATCTCAACCCTCTGTCCTAAAAACTCCTGCAATACTACCTATGAGTAAAAGATTAAAATTAAGCAAAAAATACAATACAGTGTTGATACAGTACACTCACAAACACTAATTTCAGCTCAGTGGTGCCCCCTTCCTACCCCTGCATACCCAGGGAATAGGAGGGGGGGACGAAATGAGCCCCACCTGCCTCTACCCCAGCTCCCAACACTCCCCCATACCCTTACCCAACCCCCACCTGTCATTCTTAATTGGCAGTTACATCTCAAGCTGACCTCATACTTAAAGCTCTTGGTCACACTACTAATACACAAAAATAAAACACTAGGATGTGTAAAAAGTACGTAACTATCATCACACTGCAGTCTGAAATTAATGCATTATAACACTGACAGTAAAACAATAACATTAACAACAGCCATCCTAGACCTTATGTTTTGAGTGTGTACCATCTCTCTCTCTCTCTCTCACACCCATGCTGGTCAATGCTGTCGAGTGCCTGTGTGCCATGGATAAGATCGAGAGGAATGTCATCAGTTTTTCTCTCTCCCTCTCTCTCACCCTGTTCATCATGTTCTCTCTGTCACCTGCTGTTCATCATGTTCTCTCAGTCACCTGCTGTTCATCAAATTCTCTCTCTCACTTGCTGTTCATCATTTTCTCTCTCTCACCTGCTGTTCATCATTTTCTCTCTCTCACCTGCTGTTCAAAATTTTTTCACCTGCTGTTCATCATTTTCTCTCTTACATGCTGTTCAAAATTGTCTCTCTCACCTGCTGTTCATCATGTTCTCTCTCTCACTTGCTGTTCATCATTTTCTCCCTCTCACCTGCTGTTCATCATATTCTCTCTCTCACCTGCTGTTCATTTTCTCTCTCACACCTGATGTTCAAAATTTTCTCTCACCTGCTGTTCATTTTCTCTCTCACACCTGATGCTCAAAATATTCTCTCTCACCTGCTGTTCAAAATTTTCTCTCACCTGCTGTTCATCGTTGACAAAGAAGGCCAGGGAGCCATGGTTCAGATCAAGCAAAACACCAACAGTCGACCCCACAGCGACGCCTCCTTCACATCTGCCGTGGTGCGCTGAGCCGTGTAGGAACCATGAGCGCTGGTGGTCTATGTACATCGCCCATCCATGTGTGTCATTGCCTGTGTGTGCATGGAGGGGTGAGAGAGAGAGAGAGAGAGAGAGAGATTGTCCTTACTGGCTTCAATATTTTCAGATTTAATTATTTGTTGTTCGTCAGCTATATATTAGTTTAAGGTGTGTTGGGTCATTTAATCACGTGTGTTTTTAAATACCAGCAATTATATTTCTGACAGGCAGATTCTAATAATAATACTGTAATAATGCTTATAATAATAATATTAATAATCATAATAATAAATAATAATAATAAAAATAATAATCTATCTATCTATAGTCAGATGCAACAATCCTGTAAGGGGTGGCCATCTGACTCTGAATAATAGTAATATTAATACTGTAATAATAATAATAATAACAATAATAATAATCATCATCATCATCCAGACCTCCTTTCCCACCCTTGGGCAGGGTGAGGAGTAGCAATGTCCAGACAGCCCAAATTTGCCCAATCCAATAGGCCACACTTCCATTCGCTCACCATTCAAGCCTTAATCCTGCCTCTATCTGATATGCCAAAAACATTCACCACATTCTGTAGCTTCACGTAAGTGTATCCAACAGAGTCAATAATAATTGACGAGGAGAGTGTATGTGAGTGAGGTGGAGCGAGCGAGAGGGAGGGGGAGGCCGAGGATGAGATGGAGGGATGGAGTGGAGAGGTATATGAGAGAGGGGGGTGTGAGTTGGGAGCGTGGTAGTGAAATGGCAGGGGACAGAGTGACATGGAGGCGATTTGTTTGTGGCCACCCCGTTCGGGATTGAGGCGTCTGGCAATAGATAGATAGATAAAATAATAATAATAACAACAATAATAATAATAATCCCACCACCATCACAACTCACCCAGCATAACCTCTTTGTTTACACTGGCCCGCGCGACCCCAAACACCACATCAGCGTTGGCATCGTACGAGTCTATGGTGAAGGTCCAGAAGTGCCGACCCCTAGAGAATGCCACCGAGGCCAAGGCAACCCTGTGTTGGTAACTCTCACACGTCACACCCGCCCCATCGAAAACAACACGACATTCTGGGTGCGACAGGGTCCGATCCAGGGAGAACCAAGCAGCTGTGGGAATAGATAGATAGATAGACTGATAGATACTGTAGATGGATACATACAGAGATAGATGGATAGACAGATACATACAGAGAGAGATGGACAGATAGACAGGGATAGACACAGATAGATAACACAGTGCTGGTAACTCTCACCACTTACCCTCATCATGTCAAAACAACACAGTAGTGGAAACATCAGTGACATATAACAAACTCTTACGGTACTCCTACTACTACTACTACTATCACTACTGCTAAGAAAATATAAGGGTAACTCACTTGCAGACGTGCGTATGGCGAGGGCTGGTGAGTATGGCGAAACACCGGATATGTTGTAGCTGCGCACACGAATGTGATACAGAGAGTTGAAGTGGAGGCCCTCAACAGTACAGCTGGTCTCACCTCCACGATACACTTCCTGTGGAGAGAGAGGGAAGTGTCAGGTAGGGAAAGAAGAGGAGAGAGAGGGAAGTGTCAGGTAGGGAGAGAAGAGGAGAGAGAGGGAGGAAAGTAGGGAGTCAGGGAAGGAAGGATGTGGCAGAGAGCTAAAATGCACTTCTTCTATGGTACAGCTTGTCTCACCACCATGATACATTTCCTGCGGAGAGAGAAGGAAGTGTTAGGTAGGGAGAGATATTGGGAGAGAAGAGAAGAGAGACGGAGGAAAGGAGAGAGACAGGGAAGGAAGGAAGGATGTGGCAGAAAGCTAAAATGCACTTCTTCTTTGACACAGCTTGTCACATCTCCATAATATCCTTCCTGCTGAGAGATGAGGAAGTGTTAGGTATGGAGAGATGCTGGGAGGGAAGAAAAGAAAGAGAAGGAGAGAGAGAGGGAGGGCGGGAGGGAATGAAAGAGACAGAAAAAGAGGGAAGGAAAAAGTGTGGAAGAGAGCTGAAACATAATCCCTCAATGATATAGTTTCTCTCGCCTGAGGAGTAGACTGTAGCACCAGTCAAACAGGGCAGTACTCCCAAGGTGGATGGAAAGCTGATGACAGGGAGAGCTGGAGCTCCCGTTTCATCAGCCTTCAGGACTTGTTCCTGACCATCCCCCTTTGCTGAACTTTTTCAGTGTCTCAGTAACACAGAGAGTAGACCAGCATGCTCTCCAATACAAGTTTCTCTAACTGTCAACATCAAACTACATGCACACAACACACTACACTTCCTTTTCAAAATTCTCAAAATGGCGTACAAAAATCATGCCTCGGAGTCCCCGGGGGGTGGGGGGGACCATAAATGCCCCCACCATCCGCCCCTCTCCCGGTGACGACTCAAAGTGCTGCCTGGAACCACTGTCTGACTCACTCCTTCTCCATTTCTGTAACATTCGCGGCCTTTCCTCTAACTTTCGCTCTGTTGAACACCACCACTTCTCCTCTAAACCTCACCTTCTCTTTCTCTCTGAGACTCA
>JAGKTI010029851.1:0-12552 GCA_018397915.1 Birgus latro
TTTGGTTAATTTTGAATAGGAAATGTAGTGTGTAATGAGCATGTAGTTTGGTGTTGACAGTCAGAGAAACTGGAGAGTATGCTGGCCTACCTTCTGTGGTACTGAAACACTGAAAAAGTTCAGCAAAGGGGGATGGTCAGGGACTAGTCTCGAGGGCTGATGAAACGGGAGCTCCAGCTCTCCCAGCTCTCCCAGCTCTCCCTGTCACCAGGTTTCCATCCACCTTGGGAGTACAGCCCTGCTCTCTGAGTGCTGTTGCTCACTCTGCTGGTAGTCATCATTCGGCTGGGCTACTACTTGCATTATTTTTTACATTTTTTCAGTGTATTCGTTATGCCTCCTTGAATTTTACATCATTACCTCCTCGGTCGTAATAATCTCGCTGGTGGTGTAGGTTTTGAACACAGTTTTATATAATTCCCCTGCGATGGTAATAACTACTCTACTGGCCTCCCTGTTGCCTGCATTCTGTGTTTGTCTTTCCCTCTGTTGACACTTCACATTCTGCTGATCCCTGTCATGTTCAGCATGGTGTGGCTGGAAGCTGTCTTTACTGATACGGATATTCTATTGTTGCGGTTAATATTTCAGTATATTGGGATTTGTTTGGATTTTTTTCTTTGCTACTACCGTACACTGTGTCTGGAGCATGGGTGTCCTAACTGTGAAGAGATTGACGAAAGCAGTATGTAAACCATACAGCTTAAATGAAATCCAAGCTGAATAAGATTGTCTAGAGAGAGGAAATATGTAGCCTCCTGAAAACGTCACTGTATTGAAGGCATTAAAAATCATTCTGTTGGTTTAATTCATAAATTCTGTTATGTCCTGGGAAATTTTTGAAAATCTCAGGAGGTTATTCATGTGTTAATTTTCAGTTTAAAAAAATGCTGCATCGACATCAGTCATCTCCGTCATTACAGAACAATAGTTTCTGATGACCTTATGAGAGAAGTATGAGGGAAACTTTTTTCGCCCTTAAGACCATCAGTAACTACAGGTTTGTGATGGCTGAGTACTGAACCCATGTAGAGACTGCATTTTTGAAAACTGAGAATTAGAGTAAGTCTGACCTTCTGAAGATTCTATAAAATTTTTCTGGACACCATGTGCATTACCCCCTCTGTGTTCATATCACCCATTCAGTTTGTCTCACTGTTGCATGAATACTGTTTTATATTCGACATCGAGTATTTCTCCTTTGTCCTTATCCACCTATAGCATTAGAGCTGGGGCCTTAATCTTTGCATCAGCTAGTGTGGATCCTACTCAAGTTGAAGGTTGGAATTTGGCTACAACTAATTGTCTCCCTCAATGACCCTCGAGCAGCTGAGAGTCAATAAGTGTAATCCTACTTCTCTGTGCATTAATTAGTCTGTATTTGTCTTGCTGTCCAAGGATGATTTACTCAGTTTATCGGGGCAAAACGTCACCAAGCCCCTCTATCGCAACTTATTCCACACACAAGCCAATCACAAAAAAGTTGCTGATAATATTATCGACAACATTATACCCACATTTGTTGCGCTGGAAAGATTTAAAATTTTCTGCCTAATTTTGACCTACTTCAGATCGAGCATAAACCGCTGCATCTTCTCAACACACAAAATATCCGTATATGGGTATGATAAATGTTCCATCTGAACAATTCGCGTCACTGTGTTAACAAAACGCATATAACAATTATGGCTAACCCACAAACCCTGCAAATAAGAGGAAGATGGATTAGGTTTATGCCTATCAACTACACAAGAACTACTGAGGTAGATAATTTATTTTTTGCTAAGCCTTAAGTCCTCATTATACGTTGCCTACTTTGATGCCACATTTTGTAGGTAACACCACTTCTACAGCGACTCAGGTAAGGAGAGTGCCCTAGTAATGGAGGGATTAATGAAGGCTTGATCTAACCTGCAAGAATGAAGTAGAATATCATTAGACTGAAGAGGTTAATGAAACAAATAAGTGCTATTTTTTTTTCATCCAAAATACACCTGTCGGTAGCACTTTCCATAGATGGCTTTGATTTTTTTATTTTTAGGACAGTATGTATAATGTAATGATACGCATGATATGTTTGTGCTTTGATATACATTATTTATTATGCAAAAATGGAAGTCCCTAAGGCTGGGAATCAGCAAAATGCGTATCCTTTAAAGAAGGCAGCCGAATTAATATCTGTTCATTTAAAGCTACCTAGAAACAATGGGCTAAATGCCTTCACTACGGCGACATCTTTTTGTAATCCACTACTGCATCCTCCAAACGAATTTGTTTACGTTCAGGAGAAGCCTTTGGTAGTGTAACAATAAATGAAGGCAATGTATAAGCTCTCAAGTTCTAAAAATCTCGCCTGAGTTATATAATATCGTCTGTTGAAGCAAGAATATTACATACTCGGCTGATAAACGTGACCACACTGAAGGGGCTAAAGTACTGAACGTTGTAGGCATAATGAATGTGTATGAATAACAATACCATGGCTTATCATGCCAAAATTATAACCTGTGTGCTGGTGGAGACGAATACATTCAGTAATGTGTGTGCAATAAACAGTATTGTGGATCACTGCCTGAGACAGAGAGTTCGAGTTATTGTTGGCTGAATAAGGTTATCTGTATGAAGCAAGAAATATTGTGATGTTCGTTTTGTATTTCACCTTTTCGCTACGATTAGCTGTATCCTCAACTGAATATAATAGACTGACGGTGGGAAAAAAAAAACGTCGTGCCAAAATAATCACCCGTTGACACAGCCTTCAGCAGAACTGTCTGAAGAGCAGCAACTGAAACAGCTGTCCGGACATAACAAGGGTCATTTCAGGTCACTTAGCTCCAGCTAGATCACTCACATCCAATGAGGCTCAGGCAGTTAAAGCAATTTACCTCATGTCCATTAAGGGCCTTTTAGTTCCGACTGGAGCCTCCGGAGGACTGGCGGGTAAAGTGCGCGTCCACCAATTCTCTTGCTCGGGGTTCGATCCTAACTGGAGGAAAACATCGAAGAGGGTGTAGTACTGTGTCCTTCCCTGTGATTTCGCATGTTCGCAACTGTCAGAGTTCCCTCTCTCGATCACGTATACAACAAGCACATGCTCTTCCTACCCACATGCTCTTCTCACCCAACGCTCCAATATTCCATCCACACATATACCCTTGCCTTAAGCTCTGGGTAGGGGCAGGCCACTTCTCCTGTAACAGAAATCGGCATTCTTTGGGCGTACAGATCCACTGACCTTCAAGGGGCATGAAACACGGCTTAAACTTGTATAGCACTGCTGCTGGCCAGTGTCAAGTGTGGGCAAACCGGGCGTTACAGTTAATGTATAGAAGCACTGAGGTCCGGGTAGAGTTATATTATGTACTTCCATTCAGTGCTCACAGCTGCCCAGCATCAGGTAAGTTCACGTTCGTTAGGGGTCATTTAGATCCAGTTACGTCCATTCACCATTCTGTTTAGATCCATTCAGTTTCTTACATTCATTCAGAGTCAATCAGGTTCATTTAGGGTAAGCTAGGTAATTTAAGGCCTGTGGGGTCCTTGCAGGGTAGGTTAAGGCCATTCAAGTTATGTTGGGCACTGAGTGTCATTTCTAACCAATTAGGATCATTCGGACCAGTTAGGATGGATCAGGATATTCATATGCATTCAGGCTTCGTCATGTCAGGGTAGGTGCATTCCATACCAATCAGGTTTTGTTAGATCAGTTTAGGGTAAGTTGTGCCCATTCAGGATCGATCCGGCCCAGTCAAGTCACTTAACTTCAAGTCACTTCCCCACATACAGCTCTTCTCAGTAGGCTGGAGTCAAAGGCTTTTCATTAACTCTCCTCCTCTTCCTGGCTTCCTTCAACCTCTGTCTCTTCGCCGCACTGTTGCATCTTTATCTCTCTTCTATCGCTACTTCAATGGCCACTGTTCCTCTGAACTGTCTGCTTGCATCCCTCCACCTCTACGACGGGCACGTAGTACCCGTCTAGCAACAAACTCTCATCCCTTTTCTGTCCAACTCTCTAATGCAAGAGTTAACCGTTACTCCCAGTCCTTCATTTATGCAACTGGTCAACTCTGGAACTGTCTTCCTCTGTCTGTATTTCCTACTTCCTATGATCTCCAGTCTTTCAAACACAGTGTGTCCAGGCATCTCGAAATGAACGGATCTTGAATTTGGCTCTTTTGTATTGTTTTTTTTCTTGGAAGGAACAGTTTGCGGGTCCCATGGCCTTTGGTTCCTTCTTCCTTGCATAAAAAAAAAAAAGGAAATATCTCTCGTCTCCATTCAGTCTCCGTCATGTCAGTTCAAGGTGTATCAGGTCCATTCATGACCAAACACATCCTTTCATGGGACCAGTTTAGAAAGCGATGGTCTGGATGTGCAGCGATGGTGGTGGAGGGATGTGCAGGGGTAACACACTTTGGGGGAAGGAGGTTTTATATGTACACTATAGAATATTACAACGAAAAGCATATCGTTTACTCATGTTGTTCAATTTTTCACATTACTAATCAAATACTACTCGCATATTTCCTCTCCTTGTGCTTTTCCTCCTTCTGTCACTCACGTATTTCCTTCTCTCACCTTCCAAAGCAATCATCACTCTTCCTTCCCCCCCCCTCCTGTTATTATTGTGCTTTGTCCTCTCTCGTTTCCTGCATCGTAATGATCTGTCCGTAACATCTCTCTCTCTCTCTCTCTCTGGTCATTACTAACACTTCTCTTCCCTTCCCTCCCCTACAGTGATTATCATTCCTTTCGATCTCACAAGGGAACTCAGAGCCGGAATTATTCATGACCTCTATCCTTCCCCTCCTGGTGTTCCTCTGTCTACGTTATCCTCTTTTTGTATACCTTTCACCATTGCTCTTTCTCACAGTCGTTCAATTCTCATCCCCACTCCCTCCCTTTTTCCCTTCTCTTCACCCATGATTTCCGTTGATTTCCCCTTATCTGGTAATGAGCTCAGTCAATGCAGAAGCCGACCACGTAGGAAACAGTCAAGACCTTTTGCTGAGAAGGAGAAAAAATGTAAGTATAGTTTCTGAGTCAGACTAAATTTTCTATCTTCTTCTTGGAGTTGGTTCATAAATAACAACATATAGAGAACAAAAGGATGAAAATAAGCAGTAAGTGAACGTGGACCGTAAATGAGGTACATAACTAAAAAAATAAGGGATATTTCGTGTTTGATGCACGTTCTCCCATCTTTATGTAAATGTCGTCGCTAATACAGTTTTTAAGCTATTTCCAAATTTGAACTTATTATTATTTTTTAAAAAGTTAGGTTAGGTTAGTTAATAATAGTAATAATAAATAGCGTATAAGTATAACATTCGCCTCCTTGCTCCATGCGTAGATAAATACAGCAATGGTGCATTAGGGAAGCGTGCCATCCTCAATCCACCTTTCCCGATAGAATTCCACTCGTTACTGCAGCGTTTAGAGCCGCGCCACTGAGCAGGTCCACCACGAATGTTTAGCCTATGTTCGTCGAATGCTTACGCCGGCATACCTTAGATTTTGGATCTTTTGTGTTTATACTTAAATATTATTTGTTATTGTTAACTAACCTAATTATTATTAACTAACCTAACCTAACCTAACTCTGTAAGAATAATTTCTCCCCAAAAATAAGGTTAAATTTAGAATCAATTTTAAAAACTGTATTAGTGACGAAATTTACTTAAAAATGGGAAAGCGTCCACCAAAAAAATAAATAAATAAATAAATAACTGAGTGGTTGAAAAATCTGAAATAACAACCGCAATCATTCAAGGAGAACTACTGAACCATTTAATAAAAGAAAAAAAACATGATCGTAAGGACAAGGAGGGAACAAAAAAAAGAAAAGAAAAAACTCGACAAGAATTCAAATGAAAATTTTCTTGAGTTTAGCACGAGCTGAATTGAAGCAACTCCAAGGAACTGATAAAACATGAAAGTGACCAACAGAGACTTGGGAAAGAAAGAAATCAGATGTAGACTCTGAGAGACGTTTAAAGAGGACTGACAAAGAGCAGAAGTTTGTATTTCCTATTGCATATGATATCCAGTCGTTCAAACGCAGCGTGTCCAGGCATCTCGAAATGAACGCATCTTGAATTTCTTTTTCTGTTAACTTGTTTTTGTTTTTTTCTTGGGGGGAACAATTTTGTGAGCTCCTGGTCTTCGGTTCCTACTTTCTCACGTAAAAAAAGTTTGCAGTCCACAGTATTTCCCATAAAGAAAATTCAATATTTATTTTCTCTTCAACAATTATAGATTTTTCTTTCTGTTGACTGTACTCGGGGTGGGAGTGGTGGGCGGGAAACAGCCTCCCTCTTTCGTAACCTTTTATCAGAAAATGTTGGTAAGATTTTTAGCACAACTAGTTTTACTCTGGCAGATAATCTCACTGGGAATCGATAAATATCCAGTTATTTGTATCTCCAAGTCCAGTTTTAACTAACGTATTCATATTCATACTTTAGACTCTGAGGCCTATTACAAAGTATCTAAAGTTTAGAGATACTTTGTTATCGTAACACACACACACACGCACAGGGAAAGACGGAGAGAGAGAGAGAGATGTAGGAGGGAGAGAGGGAGGGGAGTTTCAGTGACACGGAGTATAAAATGTGAAATGGATAAAGTTATAGCCGTACACAATTAACTGGGTACACAAAGGGAACTAACTATTTGCATATTCATGCATATTCAGATGTCATCGCCTGTGGGGTTCCAATATATATAAACACAACAGGTAGACTTTAACTACACAGCAAAATGAGTGTGTGTGTGTGTGTGTCTCTTTCTATCTACTTATTTATCTTTTTTTGCGTGAGCGCGTGTGTTCGTGCGTGTGTGTGTGTGTGCGCGCGCGCTTGTAGGCTTCTGTGTGTGTGTGTGTGTGTGTGTGTGTGTGTGTGTGTGTGTGTGTGTGTGTAATATAGTAATATCATGAAGGGCTGCCCTTTATTTATTGACACTGATTTCCAGTACACCGAAATTATTCTGCCCACAGTGAAAAGAGCGACTGAATGAAGAAAAATTAAACAATCTCCAGGTGTAAACTTATGACGAGGATGAAGAAATCTTACTGTATATTTATGCCCACCGACTCAGCGAGGTACAGTAAGGAAGACAAATTTAACATGTCCTAATCTTCCCACAAAGCCTGGCCCACAGCAGTCGAATGTATATCTAGGTTCTAAGTTGTACTATTTGGTGAAGAAAAACGATGGGATGTCACGGTATGTCCAAAGGTTTGACAGGATAGAATTACATTAATGAACTACGTGTGTTATTTACTTAGCCCTTCGACACATTTATGCACACGTACAGACGAGAAGCCTTTGCCTGGTAATTTGCAGGCAGATGTTACCAGAGAGTGAGGAGAAAATGGTATGACTAATTCTGTCTCATGCGGTATGTGGCAGCTTTCCTGTAATTTCTGTACCAATAGTTGTACAGTGTTGGTGTGGTTGAAAATTAAAACACAGGATTCCCTATGAAATGTGACTGGGTATGATATGTACTACAGATTCTAATAGGAATTTTAAAACGTATAGCTAAGGGTAAATATTGTATCAGAGCGAGAATAAAACGTAGGCAACGCTAAGCTGTAGCAATGCTCCATCTGACTAAGCACATACCCTCACCTCCCTATACACCTAAGGGAATAACACAGAGACATTAAAACTTAAAAATTTCAGTAGTTTATCTGTGGTAATAAACAACCATTTTTTATGATTATATTTAAGATTCTTTACGCAGATCGCATTGAAATATGAGGGTATTTTTTTCTTTTACTTATTCGGTATTATAAAAAAAAATACTTAAGACAGAGTATTCCACATATCAAAAGGCACCAGTTCATTATAAGACACACAACTATGTGAAATTTCATGACTGTAGTGAATACTTTCCGAGTTCTGGCCCGGAGACGAAAATCTCTACGCCACCTACTGTTGTTCTTTCCGGCGATAACAATACCCTCCTCTGACTTCATCAGGTGGAAGGTAAAAATATATATATATATATATAAAACTACTACGGTAGGGAAGACTTGTACTACTAGGAAGAGGTTGTCTCAAAAAGAGTGACCGTAGGTAAACACTGTACCACAACTTGAATCAAAACCAGATTGCCATTGAAACGATGATTGTGCCTCAGAAGGTGAGACATCAGGTAAAAAGTGTACGGCTTTTCCCATGTACGAGAAGAAAAAGAATTGCCTTCGGCGTAATGAATAAAAAGATGCAGGATGATCAGAGTTGTTTCTGGTATCTGATATCTGCAGCTAGAATTTTAGATTTATGTTCTGCAGGTCCTTTCTTTCAAGATTTTCAGGCTTACAAAGTATTGTTTCTCCCTTTCATTCCTTCAACCTTTGCACTAAGACCAAACGCTTTTATATGGCACTCAAGCTGCAATAAGACGATTTCATCCGCCTTAGGAAGAACGGTCTGCTATGACTGGGTTAATAAAGGATACATCTAAATTTTCATGTTCGAAAAGCCTGTCCTAAACTGAATAAATCATTAAACGAAAAGTCTTCTTCTTTTTATGACCCATGATTTAAAGATCGTAATTACAACCGGTCTGTGTGTTAATTATTCAGCCCCGTGACGTACTTGTAATTTAATTTTTGCCACTACCAGATTTTTTTCCTCGTAGGAGAGCTGGTTAAGAAGGCTATCTACGAACGCCAGCTAGGAAGTCTCTCAGTCTCTCCTCGACCTAATGTAACTGTCTGGAACAAGAAAGGATACAGTCGAATGTGTACAGCCGAGGAAAGTTCCGCCTTATACACCTGCCTGCCAGTTCGGACCTCTATGAGTGAGACAACCTCTAGTGAAGCTGTAGCCAGACACTCAAATGTCTGGTACCGCTGTGTGGGAGGGGAGAAGTTAGGGGAGATGGGAGGCTGGGGGAGCTGATAGTTCCTACCCCTCCCCGTTCCATCCCCATCCTTCTCACACAATTACGAGATATATGAGTGTTGGCTATTGCTTCGATACCGCTTGTCTCACATTTACTGTTTCGAAGCGGTGAGCGAGTGTATAACGCGGAACTCTGCTCAAGTGTACGTCATTGTACTGAAGCAATTAATAATTAGGCCAGGCCACCTAGTAAAATCCATAGATCTTTTTCTCTCTCTCACTAATGAAGGCCAAACACTGGACACGCGCATGCTGAATTAACTCCCACTGCTAATGAATGACGCTGATTAACAGTGCACTTGTGAATGTCTCACTGAGGATGATACGCCTCGCTCATCCCTTCCTTCCTCTCATTCATCCCCTCCGTCTACCCTTTCCCTCCCTTTCCCGTCCCGTTATTTTTCCTCGGCTTAACACTGACATATTCTCCTCTATTCCTCGACCCAGCAATTGCATCAACACAGCTGCTGTTATATAATCCATACAGTCCAAAGGAATGATGAATTACACAGAAAATAGTGATATATCTAAATGCGGCCATAGATGTGTGTGTGTGTGTGTGTGTGTGTGCTAGAGAAAATGTCACATCTCTAGTTTTGCTTTACGTGCTATGTGAATGGAGGATGTACAGTGTCGAACAAGGCAGTGCTTCATATTTCGCGTCGTCTACTTCTCATTTTATGCTGTTGACTCGTATTCCTGTGCTGAAAGATGCTTGGCGTGGTTTCTGTTCAATTTCTTCTCCGTGATACTTACCTCCTATACATGTCGCTCTCCTTTACTTGCTAAAATTTTTAAACTGAGAGGGGTCTGGTGTGTTTATCTTAATATTAATTATCTCTTTGATATGGAATACGAAAGACGACAGTAACGGACGGGCCTTATGTGTGAGGAAAATGCAGTGGTACGGAAATAAACTTTTGTCTCTGAGTGTACTATTTAGCTTTTGTTGTAGGCCTGCTGGAGGGTGACGGTCGGGTCGTTATCATTGGTATCTGCCAGTTCTGTTTTTGTTAACAGGATAAGGTAGGGAGGTATGTAGGTAGCCGAGTAGACAGGTGAAAAGCAGTGTCAATACTGTGCTACTATTTACAGCGTGCAGCTTGAACGAGCTTAAGGAACAGAATGAGAAATGGTGACTCTCTCTCCCCTCATAGGATTCAAAGATGCCAAGTATTATTTAATTACATTTACCTAAATATAATGAATTACTTCATGAAATTTACAAGGAAGGTCTAACTTTAAAAAATCAGTCTTATTTTCAAGTAAAAATAATATCAAATATTCATTTTATGTGCTGTACATTAAGGTATAATGCCTTCTCCCGCTGCCCACGTCACCACACTGAGCATGGAATATTCGAGCCTTTGAACCGGATTCGAACCAGTGACCAATAATTATGGGAAATTTTAACCATATTTACAATACAGTTGTCCACAATGGTTAAATGCAGTGACAGTTAATTCATTAATTATAAGAATTCTTATTAACCAGAAACTTGAACTAAATTCTTAGGCAAAAAAAAAAAAAAAACGCTCAAATTAGTAATAAACATTCTTTGGAATTTCCCTCTGCTTTCAACAGGGACAGCTATTTTCTAAAAAGAGGCACAGTTTACTGCTAAACACAGGATATCTCACTCTGGGAGAAAATAGTTTCCACAGTTTGGGGGCCTGGCAGAAAATGATACACTGTATCATGTAACGTGACCCCTAGCCAGATGATCTTTCCACAAGTCTCAAAAACCATGTGCTGCGGCCCTTCTAGGTCATGCATCTTCACTCAATTGTTCTCCATCATTCACAGTCTCAGGGAGAGCCATTAACTCGAGGGGCACCAATTTATCAATGGTTTTTAATCTGATATGTCCCCTACATTTAATTTAACAAGTCTCAGCACCCCCACCGAATCTGGATGTGTGGAGATGACATTAGCTAATGGCCACTGGGATCTTGGTTGGTCTGTTTTTACTAATACAACAGCTCCTGTGTTTATGATTGGCTTGTTACTGCAGCTCGACTCCCATAAAACCTTACTCTTAGGCTCAAAAGATAATCTTCGCCCCAATGTTTATTTCAGATGTCCAATACTTTTTTCCAGCGTTGATATCCCTTACGCAGATGCAGCCCTAGTTAATTATTCTCTATTGTGGGGTCATTTACTCCCTCCTGGATATCAACAGAAGGCACCAGATGGAGCTTTCTGCCATACAACATATGAGCTGGTGTCAAGTCTTCAATTGATGCACTAGTATCATCTGGTTCTAGTCTCAGTTTCAGTTATCACTGTTTCAGCTCTTCTCTAGTGATCTTAGGTTTTCCTTACCTAGTCATTCGTTCCATAAATCCTTTTAGTCATGGGGCTCTAGTAGCTATGAACTGCCAGGTACAATTTCAGATTCCCAAGGTCGACTTAACCTTTGGGTCTTTCGTTATACTAAAAATTAAAGATGATGCTCCAACGAAATTGGTTCCGTTGTCTCTTATTAATTTACTAAGACAAGACCTTCTAGCTGCAAATTTTTTGAATATGTTCATGAATGTTTCTGAACTTAAATCTTCGGCCATTTCTAGATGGACAGCCCTTGTGTAGGTGCAAGTAAACAAACAAATATACACCTTATGGAGAGTTCCCTCACCCACAACATCTATAGCCCCTGTGTAATCACCTCCAGTTACCTTGACGGGCCGACTTACACTTACCGTATCCTTTGGTAAAGCTAGTGGTCCTGGATAGTCATATGGTCGTTGTCCATACCTCCTACATATAATGCAACTCTTGAGATATTTCTTTATAACCTGTGTACCTCTAGGAATCCAATATCTTTCTCCGACTCAGGCCAAAGTCTGTGGCACACCTTCGCAAAAAATTAACTCATGGGTTTCCTTAACAATTGTACAAAATAATCATTCCTAGGTAACATTATAGGATGTCTAGTTTGGAGAGGCTATTCAGTCTTTATTATTCTGCCACATCGTCTAATTAGACCCTTTCCATTTATGAACAGTCCTGAATCTCTTATCAGCTTATTATTGCTGTCAGTGCCTTGGCAAAAAAGATCAAAAATCTCCCCATAATATTTCATTTGCAACCTTTTCACCCAATATTCCATGGGATCAAACTCCTCAAACCCCACATTCTTGTTCAAAAATTTACAGTTAATTTAGTAGTGTTAAGGAGTTGTCTTATTGATGAAAATCTAATGATATCCATCACATCTGGCTCAGACACCACAGGATCCACGTTTACAACACTAACCTCAGCAATATTATACTGTTTCTGCCATTCTTTTGTAAGTAACCATTTAGGACGTTTAAACCACAAGTCATCTCAGCTCAGTCTCTTTACAGTTGAACCTCTCGAGAGAAGATCAACTGGGTTTTGCTTGGAGTATACATGCATAAATTTAAATTTCGAAGATGGTTTTTTATAGTCTTCACTCTATTGTGGACGAAAGGAATTGTACCGTCCTCCATTCCTATCCAGCAAAGACAAATCTCACTGTCAGTCCATATATTAATATCCTCAAACTGAGTGTCAAGAGTAGTGGTTAAATACCTGGGTAATTTAGTTCCTACTTCTACGGAAGCCAATTCTATTTGAGGTGGGGTTCTTCCTTTGATTGGTGCAA
>JAGKTI010029853.1:0-12551 GCA_018397915.1 Birgus latro
CTTTGATCTATGACCGATTGTTGGCAAATTCGATTTTTTTTTTTTTTTTACCCAAACGTATCGAAGCCCTATGTTACTCCCAAGCACACCAAAGTTATACGTTCCTGCAAGCCACACTACAGCCTTTTGTTATTTCTAGGCACATTACAGCCTTACATTCTTTCAATTTATACCAGAAGCCTACCATCTTGTCAACACACCGCAGGCCTACGTTCTTCCCAGCCACACCACAGTCCTACGTTCCTCCCAGCCACACCACAGTCCTACGTTCCTGCAAGACATTAGTCCTACGTTGCTCTTAGCCACATTCCTCACTCACACTTCAATCCTAAGTATTCTCCAACGCGCCTCCCTTCTCCCAAACCATGCCTGTCCTTCCCCCTTTCTTCTTCCGCCTCCCTCGATGCTTTTATTGGATTCTCATGCCTCTGCTTAAATGAAAACCGCGATGCTGACCCGTCCTCCGCTTTCTATACCAGCTTGCAAACTTTTACCTACCTGCCTGCATGCCTGGCTTGTTATCTCTTTGTTGCTTAGACGATTCCGGTGCTGTTACTCCATCACTTCCCCCCTCTGACTTCCTCATGGCTGACATTAAAATTTCTTCAGCTGATGTATTTTCTGCCATCACTGGCCTCAATACTAACAAGGCATATGGGCCTGATGGAGTCCCTCCCGTTGTCCTCAAGAACTGTGCTTCTGTGCTTACACTCTGCCTACGTAAACTCTTTCGCCTTTGTCTGTCAACTTGTACCTTTCCGTCTTGCTGGAAGTTTGCTCTCATTCAGCCAGTCCCAAAGAAGGGTGACCATTCCCAACCCTCTAACTATCGTCCAATTGCTTTAACATCCTGTGTCTCAAAAGTATTCGAGTCTATTCTTAACAGAAAAATTTTAAAGCATCTTTCCTATTACAACCTTCTTTCTGATCGTCAGTATGGGTTCCGTCAGGGACTCTCCACTGGCGATCTTCTCACCTACCTTTCAGATTCCTGGTCATCCTCCTTTCGGGACTTTGGCGAAAGCTTTGCCATTGCACTAGACATCTCAGAAGCTTCCGATCGAGTCTGGTATATATCATTAATTTCCATACTGCCCTCTTACGGTTTCTATCCTTCTATGTGTGCTTTCATCTCTTGCTACCTTTCTGGTCATTCTATAGCCGCTGTTGTAGACAGCCATCGTTCTTCTCCTAGATCTATCAATAGTGGTGTTCCTCAGGGCTCTGTCCTATCTCCAACTCTCTTCCTTTTATTCATCAATGACCTACGCTGTACATCTAACCCTACCCACTCGTACGCTGATGATTCTACCCTTCACCTTTCCATTAGGTTCCCGAAACGTACATCTCAACAGTTACTTCAACAAAGGATGAGGCTATGGCACACCTAATGTCTGAATTGGCTCGTATCTCTGACAGGGGTAATAATAATCTTGTTGTTTTTAATGCATCAAAGACTCAGTCCTTACACCTATCAACTCGACAAAATCTTCCTCAGGATTTCCCACTAATGTTTAATAATGTCCAGCTCGTTCCTGCATCATCCTTGAACATGCTTAGGATTTCATTCACTCGGGGTTTATCTTGGAAGGAACATATTACATCTCTTGTGAAATCTGCTTCCAAGAGATTAGGTGTGCTTAGCTGACTCCGAACCTTCTTTACCCCTGCACAGTTATTGACTTTATACGCGGGTTTTATTCGGCCCTGCTTAGAGTACAACTCTCATGTGAGGGGAGGCTCCTCACATACAGCTTTTCTCAATAGGGTGGAATCAAAGGCTTTTCGTCTCATTAACTCTCCTCCTCTTACTGGCTTCCTTCAACCTCTGTATCTTCGCCGTACTGTTGCATATTTATCTCTTTTCTATCGCTACTTCAATGGGCATTCTTCCTCTGATCTGTCTGCTTGCATCCCTCCACCTCTACGACGGGCACGTAGCACCCATCTAGCAAGTTCCTCTCATCCCTTTTCTGTCCAACTCTATAATGCAAGAGTTAACCGTTACTCCCAGTCCTTCATTTATGCAACTGGTCAACTCTGGAACTGTCTTCCTCTGGCTGTATTTCCTGCTTCTTATGATCTCCAGTCTTTCGAACGCAGTGTGTCTAGGCAACTCGAAATGAACGGATCTTAAAATTGGCTCTTTTGTATTGTTTTTGTTTTTTTTCCTTGGAAGGACCAGTTTGCGTGCCTCATGGCCTTTAGTTCCTTTTTCCTTGCATAAAAAAACATAATATATCAATCCTGAAGTTTCATGTAATTTAATTCAGCCGTTTTCCGTAATGTTGCTGACAAACAAAGAAACAAACAAAAGAAAGTCAACCAAAAACAATTCCTCGCCAGACTCAGTCTGGTCGAGGTAATAATGACTCATAGAAAGGAAAACACTATGGCGACTCTCCTACCTACTCAGCCTCTGCATGCACCACCACACTGAATTGTGGGTCATAATATTTATCAACGTTAAAACCATTATTTTACATATGTCTACGTTTATATTTAGAGTTCGTTAATCACAGATGTTTATAGGCCTCCAAGGCGAACAGCAAAGACCAAACTTACCATCAGCAAACAAATGAATATCAGCCTCATTCATTAGACATGAAATTTCACCCTTTACCGCCCCGCAGCTTGAGTCCCGTCTACAAAACTCTTTATCCCCTTTCCTCATGACCCAGCACACACACACACAAACAAACACACACACACACACACACACACACACACACACACACACACACACACACAAATAAATTAATCAATGAATAAATATGTTAGGGTGTGAGAGAGTGGGAGTATGGATGGGATACTTGTGAGAACAAATGTGAGAGAGGGTATGTGTGAGAGCAAAAGAGGGAGTATGTATTGTTATGTGCAGAAGATGGAAGGAGAATATAAGAGAGTATGGATCAGTTGGTTCAAGGATTGTGTGTGGGTAAGACTGAAGGTAGGATTACAAACGTGGGCGATTGTGTGTGTGTGTGTGTGTGTGTGTGTGTGTGTGTGCGCCCAAGCAAGATCGTGCGAGCAGAGTGAAAGAAGGGTTCTGGGTTAAATGTGAAGCATGCAGGATAATTTGAAAGGAATGAGAGAGTGTATTTGACTGGAGATATGAATGGATAAGTAGGGAATGGAAGGTGGATGGAGTAGTTGGTGAGTGGGGTTTGCCAGCAAAAGTGGTTGAGAATGGCAGTGCTTTAGTGGACAGTTGTGCCGGGAGGGGGTTGGTGATAGTCAATACCGTCTTTAGACACAAAATGATCCACAGGTATACGTGGCGAGTGGTGAGAAGGGTGGGTGGTGAACTGAGTGAACGGGAGGCAATGACTGATTATGTGTGTGTGGATGACAGAATGAGAAGGTACCGTATGTAATGGATGCAAGAGCAAGCAGAGGTTGGGGAAGCTGACTTTCTGACCGCCGCTTGGTGGTGGTGAAAGTCAATGTTCAGGTGCAATAGAAGGTGGGAAGGACAGGAGGAAGTGATCCATACAAGGAGGGTAGAAAAATTACAAGAGTCTGGAAAAAAGGCAGAAGACAAGAGAGAAGTGGAGGAGCGATTGGGTAAATACGATTTGAAGCAAATGGGGGAGGTGGAAGGTGTGTGCAAGATATTCACAGATGAAATCTGTGCCGCATGTGAGGTGGTGTGTGGGATGAAGACGTAAGGGGGATGGATGGAACAGCATGGTGGAATGATGAGGTGAGACATGCTCTGGCGCAAAAGAAAAAGGCATTTAATGAGTGGATGGGAAGCAGAGGGATGGAGGAAGTCGAGAGACGGAAAAGAGAGTTAAATGTAGAGAGGAAGTGACATGAAAAGACTAGTAAGAGAGAGTAAGAAGAGAGTAAAAGAGGAATGGAAGGAAACTGAGTGTGAAGTGGAAGGAATGTAAGAAAATATTCAGGAAGGAGGTAAAGAGAGTTAGACAGGGTGAAAAGAAGTTAGTAGGGAAGTGAAATAAAGAATAGTAGATTGACAGCAGAGAAGGGAGAAAATGTGGCCATATGCAGAGAACACTTTAGGGAACTTGTTAAACAGAGAATGAAAGCAATGCGATTATAAATGACTGGGGAATGGCTGGGAGAAGGAGGGAGGTGAGAAGGGAGGAAGAGATCACTAGGATGGAAGTGGTGGAATGAATGAAGGAAGTTAAAATGTTAAAATGGGGAAAGCCCCGTGAACTGATAGTTTGATGAAATGATGAAGCATGGGGGAGATATAGTAGTAGAATAGATATGGAAGATGTGCAGATTGGCCTGGGAGGAAGGAAGAGTCCCAAGGATTGAAAGTCAGGTATAATTATTCCCCCATACAAAGGAAAAAGGGATAAAAGAAGTGTATGGTAATCACAGAGGCATATTTTTCTTAGTGTAATATGAAAGTATATGGTAGAACACTTATTGTCAGAGTTAGGGAAATAACAAAGGAATTAGTTGGAAAAGAACAGGGAGGTTTGGAAGGGAAGAGGTTGTGTAGATCAGATATTTATCCTTAGGTCTTTAGTGGAAAAGTTTGTAGATAAAGGAAAGAAGTTGTATGTGGCCTTTGTGGACGTGGAGAAAGCATAGATAGAGTGGATAGAGAAGGAATGTGGAAAATATTAAGAATACATGGAGTAAATGGGAACTTGCTGAATGCATGAAGAGTATGTAATAGAGTGCTAGAGCTGCAGTGCTCGTGGATGGTGAACTGAGTGAATTTTTCTGCCTGAATATTGGATTGAAACAGGGATGTGCCATGTCTCCATGATTGTTCAATATGTATATGGATGAGGTTCTTAAAGGGATACAAGGTTGAGCAGTGGATGCTGGAGCAGTCCAAATGAAAAGGGGGCAGCGTTTGGAAACCTTCTGTACTGTTGTTTTCAGATGATACTGTATTGTTAAGTGAAAATGAAGAACTGCAAGTCTTGCTGAATGAGTTTGGAAGAGTGTGTAAGAAAGAGAATCTAAAGATGAATGCAGGGAAGAGTATAGCAATGGTCTTGGAGGGAAGTGAAGTCATTGAATGTAAAGTGAGGTTGGATGATGAGGAAATAAAAATTGTGAGTGCATTTAAGTACTTGGGGAGTGTGATGAGTAATGCTGGAAGTCTGGAGGATGAAGTGCTTGAAAGGGTACAACAAGGAAGAAAGGTTGCTCGTTCTTTGAAGACTGTGATAAGAAATAGGGAAGCGACCTTGGAAGTAAAAAAGTCTCTGCATGATAGTACTGTGATACCAGTTCTTACGTACGGAAGCGAAGCTTGACCTGGTTGAAAGGACACGAGTCAGGAGTGAGAGCAGTAGAAATGAGTTATGTGAGTGGAGCTTGTGGAGTTACACGGAGAGACAGACTGACAAATGAGGAGGCGACTGAATGCTGTGGTGTGGATGTTAGGTGAAATACTGTACAATGAAATGGTTAGCCATGTGCAGTGGATGGAGAGCGGGAGACTAGTACAGTATATGTGAATGAGGTGGAGGGGGGGAAAGGAGGGTGGGGGAGGCCGACGATGAGATGGAGGGATGGAGTACAGAGGTATATGTGAGAGGGGCGTCAGCTGGGGGGAGGGGGGCAGCGAAATGGCGGGGGCCAGCGACGTGGAAGTGATTTGTTTGTGGCCACCCCTTACAAGATTAAGACGTCTCGCAGTAGATGAATAGAACTCCCTCATGGTAGGGGCAAAGCTATCATTCCTTTCCAGCTAACTCCAAGTAAGTCAGTGGTAGGAGTCTGAGTGCACGTAATGGGGTAAGCGGGGTTATTATTATTATTATCATCATCAATATTATTATTATTGGTGTTATTCGTAGTAGTAGTAGTGGCATTATAGTCACGGATCCATCAACTGCAATATTCCATTCCATTCCATGCAAGACTGTTATGGTTAGAGCGTGTCATATGAGCCCGAGAGAAAAGTGTTCGGAAAAAGTTTTCCTGGACATTTTTCAGTCTCAGGTAACTAGAGGACCGTTGCTGGTCTGTAGGCAAAACTGTTTTACTGGAAGCCTTATTGCGGATGCCAGTAAAATTCTCATGGTTAGGACATCTCTTCGAGCTAACTCCAGACGGTATAATACAAATTATCATGAGTCATAAAAGTCTGCAGTGTTTGTACGTTATCATTAACTCTGTAGCTGGTACAACGCAACAAACTCCAAACCATTTTATCTAACTTAAACTGGGTAACAGGAGCCTGTGAAAATTAACCTTTTGCTGCGGTTGCCACACTTGGATGTCTTATTCAGACTAACGGCAGAAGTTTCTTTCCAGCTGAGAGAAATTCTGGCACTCAAAGGCTTAAAAAACCGTTTCGTGTATACCTTTCTTTGCTGTTGATTTTATTTAGGTTAATTCCAAGCATTGTTTTTCAACTGAGAGGAATCACTGAAGTCAAAGAATAAGCTTAAGTTAATCATAAAATGGTATTTCCTCCTAGCTCTTGTGTTTGGCACCTTTCATAAGTGACCCACCCATGATTGGTAAAACTTAAGATTTTATTTAAGGGAACTCCATTTATTCGGGGTGAGACATAGAAGCCGGAAAACAAATCCTTGCTATGCACTGACGTAATTTCCTTTAACTTTCATTGCTTCCAGACGATTTTATTCAGCTTGGAGGTGACGTCTTGTAGAGGAGGAGTTAATGAAGGCTACATCGATCGGAAGTTGAATTATACTGTCTGTAAGCAGCCAGAGGATTAAGCAAATTTCTCTTTTCAGCTGCACGTTCCTCAAAGTACTCCTGTATTTCTTCAAGACTTTTGTTCTTGGTTTCAGGCAACCAGAGGACTGTAACCAGGCAGCCGGCTAAACTTATTGCCCCGTGAACGAAGAACACTGTTGGCAGGCCTGCGGCATTCATGAAAGGCAGAAAGGCCTGAAAGAAGAGGAATAATAATAATAATGATGTTATTACTTCAACAACAACAATGTAATCTACTATTATCCCTACTACTACTGTTGACGATGATGATGATGATGATGATGATTCAACTACTACTACTATGACTACTACTACTACTGCTACTGGTACAAATACTATTAAACTATATAATATTGGCAACAGCTGTCATCATCATCGCACTCTCTGCCATCGTCAGTGTCATAGTCATTTTCATCATCACCAATATCCTAACGTTCTTCCTACCTAATGATGGAGTGAAATAAGATTGAAAAAACAAGGAAAGACAAAATACCATATCAGTGGATGAATGAGATAAGGTCCAGAATACAAGAGAAAAGTCGCAAAAGAGAGAAAGTACCAAAAACATGCCTAGGAAAATGGTACAAACAGTCATTTACATCATTATTAATAAAGCCCTCAGAATCCTGGTTCTACATGCCACATATGCTTAGTTTTTTTTTTTTTTTTTCATCTGCAATTTTAGTTATAAAGGAGCCACATACATACTTTCAAAATAATCAGTTCATCTATCAGCATAAAAAATTGGATTATTATTTTTTGATATCAGCTGATTGCAATGCTCTCTCCTCGCAAGTTCTCATTGCGTGGAAGACATATTTAGTGCAACTATTCTACTTTCACATTAAGCTGGTCAAGACTGTCACTACTCATTTCCAGTGTTTAGCTGTGGCAAGAAATTAGGAAACCAGAATGTGACCCTAGTCACGAAAGAGTGCTATGAAATGGATGTAGAGCCACAGTGCTGCCTTTCATCTGCAGGAAGCACACTGCGAAAGGATGAAAATTTCCCCCAAGTCAGAGTGGACGAAGTAAATTGTTCACCCAGCATCATTTGCTACTCCTCCCAACCATTTCAATGGGTTTATATTGCCTGTTTTGTTCTGTCCAATGATCGCTCATATGATTACTAATTTCATGGGGCTGCAAAAATGTCTGCATTCCTCACACCGGCAACACTTAAGGTACTACCATGTGAGACTCAGTGTTGTTGTTGTTGCTCAACCCCGGTCTGTCTGATCGAGCAGACCCGTTGTGGGTATATTCTACAGGCAGGACTAGAGATATCTGTGAATCCATCCAACTCAAATCTGAACTGGTCTGTGAGGAAGGCTGGGTGTTATCCTGATCTATGCCTTGCTAGATGAACTCGACTGTATTTATTACACAATCCTCCGAGGGTGGATGTCGGATAGGAGGCTTGTAGAATGGTGTTCTGATCGAGGCGTTGTTTTGCTCAACTCGTGAAGTGAGTTGTAGGTGTTTCTTCATTGCTAGTACAGTACTGAATTGTCTGGAGGTGGTATGTTGCTGTATAGGGTTTGGTGATGTTTGTTTGGATTATTTTTTTTTATGCCTAGGTGTGGAATGTGTCTGTGTCACATACTGAGTCTCAGTGTAGGTGGAATATGTAGACACCCAGTATTTTTTTACTGTGCTTGAAATGGATTACTTACCTATTGGATGCAAGAGTTTCCCCTATGACAATCGCCTGTAAGTTTGGGTGAACATCAAATTGGGATCTTTAACCCGAGGAATCCCATCGACGTACGGGTATGTCGCAACGTTTTGTCACAGCTACACTCATCGACATGCGGGTGCATTGTGCAATTGCAAGGGTCATAATTTGCACAATTTTCAAGTTTCATGGGTGATTTTTGGTAGGCATATGTGGGAGACCTTCCTCTACCTGCTGTCAATCGGGGATACTGCCTGGCCCCTCCTAACCCCCCCTTCCCCCCCTCCCCCCACACTGGGCAATTCACCTGTTTGCAGCAACCTAGCCAGTAAAGGTATGTTGCCCCACGGTCTCTCTAATGACGAAATTCACGGTGAAAGTGATTCCTGAGGTGGAGGATAAAGAAACAAAGAAGCTAGAGGTAGAAACAAACAGAAGTGATGAGGTGGTAATGTCATAAAGGAAGGTGCCATATACTGGGGTTTTGGGTAAGTGAACAATGCTTATAAATGCCTATATTATTGTGTGAAAACCATTATAGACTTTTACTACACATAAATTCGTACCAAATAAATGAAATAAATACGTAATTTAAAGTGGCTTCACCCTTCCATAGTTCGTTTTCTTAGCCAGGTACCCTGAAAAAGAAGGAAAACGTAAGGTTGAATGACACCTGTATCAACATTTTTTTAACCTAAGGATCGCGATTTCACTATGAATTTTCGATGTTTCTCACCAAAAGCGAAGGTTTCAGCCAAAAAACAAAAAGTCGAAAATCGGTCGGGATCTGGGGGTAGGCTGGGTAAAAAACCGGTCGGGACTCGGCGGGTTAATGGATAGACCTAGGCAAAAAATTTTCCCTGTGTCCGGATCCTCAGCTGAGCACCTGTAGCCGCCAACTTCAACACCAATGAAGTCCAAAGACCACAAAAGAAAAGGCCTTAGTGATAGTGTGATAGGAAGAGAACTGGAGGTGACATTATCACCAGATGTGAGTGGGGAAATTGGCTCTTCCTCTGAGGAAAGCAACCTCGCCTTGATGAGTGTTGATATTTATGTGTCAGATGAGGAGAGTGGATCACGTGAGTTCTCCACTGTGTGCCCATCATTTACCCCTGTACGTTCATCTGCTCTTTCTGATGATGGGAGTGGTTCAGAGGATATTGATGATCCTGGAGAGGGACATATTGGCATGGATGAGGCGATGAAAAAGGGGGTAGTGAGTGGAGGAGGGAGGGAGGCAGAGGTGCCGTAGGGCAAGCCTCGCACCAGCGCGTGACTCACGTCCTACCACAGAACTTTCCACTCGACCTACCACTACAGTAGCCTCTCCACTAACCACCCTACCTACCAGTCAACTTATCACTCATCCTATTTCTCGACCTGCAACGGCAGCTACCACAACACGCCACCCTGTCTCACCATGTGCCTCGCCATGCTGCCCTGCATCACCACATGCCTCACTATGCTGCCCTGCCTCACCTCGTGCCTCACCACGTGCCTCAGCACCTGCCTTGACAAGCTGGCCTGCCTTGCCGTCTGCCTTGCAAAACCACCCTGCCTCATCACCACGGCAAGGTATGTCTGGGTATGCACGTGCAGGTGCATGTGCACGGCCACGTACATTTTATGGCCGCCAGACACGCTCTTAACGCCTGCCTTCACCATCACCATCACCACCAAGATCACCAGCACCAGCACCATCACCAGCACCACAACCATCACCACCACCATCACCTGCCTCATCAAGTGATAATATACCTGACTTTCACCATGGCGCTCTGCTAGGGGCCGGGGCAGGGCATGGGGCATGCCATGTGCAAGGCAGGCAAGGAATGGACCAAGGTATGTATGATGGAAACATTCACCTGGAAGGAAGGGACGCAGTTTCAGACTGATGTACCTGTATTTGATGAGTCAAATGCAGGTGTGCAGCCAGAATTCCCTTGTAGCGCAACATCCACTCCTGCTGAATTTATTAATTCCTTTTTTCACCATGACACTGATGGATTTTATTGTGCATGATTGGTTTTGGGGGTGTGAAGACAAGGAATGCAATCCCATGAGACGTGACACTCGCACAGGTGAAGAACGCTGTAAAGCGGCTGAAAAATGGGAAAGCAGCTGGGGTTGATGAGCTGTATGCAGAGATGATTAAGTGTTGTGGAGAAAGCGGCATGAAGTGTCTGGTGGAGATTTGTAAAAAGACATGGATGAGTGAAACTGTGCCAGCAGAGTGGAAAAAGGCCGAGATTGTACCCTGTACAAAAATATAGGTGAGCGATGTGAGTGCATGAATCATAGTGGCATAAGTCTATTATGTGTGGTAGGAAAGATATAGGGAAGAATTATTGTAGAAAAAGTAAGAGAGATAGCAGAAGTCCTAGTGAGTGATGAACAGGGTGGCTTTAGGAGTGGCAAAAGATGTGTGGATCAAATATTTTCAGTGAGACAGATAGCAGAGAAGGCTAATGAGAAAGACCATAAGGTGTTTATAGCAATCATAGATCTGGAAAATGCATACGGTAAAGTGGACAGAGAAGGATTGTGGAAAGCATTGCGCATGTACGGTATAGATGGTAAGCTGCTACGTGCAGTTTTTTTGATGGCAGTGAAGCATGTGTAAGGGTTAATGGGCATCTATGTGAATGGTTCACGATCGGTGTGAGCGTGCGACAAGGTTGTGTGGTGTCCCCGTGGTTGTTCAATATATATATGGATGGGGTGATGAGATAAGTAAAAACACGAGTGATGGAGAGGGGTATGGCGTTGGTAATGAATGGTGATGGATGGAATATCTCAAATTTATTGTATGCTGATGATGCAGTACTGCTTACAAATACCGAACAAGAACTTGGTAGGCTAGTGCAGAGTTTTGCTGATGTCTGTGAGCGTTGTGCCCTGAGAGTAAATCTAGAAAAGAGTAAAGTGATGATTATTGAGAGAGATGGTGACTCTCAGTGCGATGCTACAGTGAATAGAGAGAGACTGGAATTGGTGAGAGAGTTCAGATACAGTGACAGAGGGGAGAGGAAAGTAGAGTGACAAGGAAGGAAAGTAGCTGGTGAAATGAAAGCCTTGATAAGAAACAGAGGCTTGAGTGTTGCAGCTGCACGAGGCTTACATGAAGGAGTGTTAGTGCCAACTTTAACATATGGATGTGAGACTATGGTGTGGCATGAAAATGAAAAGTCAAGAATAAGAATTGTGGAGATGGGACTACTGAGAAATGTGTGTGGAGTACAGAGGGTGGACAGGATACGAAATAGCGTGATTCGTGAAAGATGTGGAGTGAGGAAGTTGGTGGACACCAGAATCGAAGAGAGTGTACTGAGATGGTATGGTCATGTGGAGGGAATGGATAACAATAGAGTGGTGAAAAAGGTATATCTGAGCGAATTTGAAGGAGGAAGGAGGCGAGGTAGGCCAAGGAGAAAGTGGAGATATATGGTGGATGAGTGTGTGAGGAAGAGAGGTTTGGAAGTCGGTGAGGCTGGGGAACTGACAAGAAATCAGGCTGGCTGGATAAATGTTGTGAGGAGAAGTGCATGATCAGGGATTTGGCACCCCTTTTTAACGTGGCAGCGTCCGGATTGACTCTATCGGATGCGTTTATGTGAAGCTACAGAACGTGGTGAATGTGCTTTGGCGTATCCGATAGAGCCAGGATTCCGGGGGCTTGAATGATGACTGAATGGAAGCATGGCCCATTGGATTGGGCAAATTTTGGGCTGTCTGGACATTGCTACTCCTCACCCTGCCATAGGGTGGGAAGGGAGGTCCGGATGATGATGATGATCTATCTATCTATCTATCTATCTAATGCCAGACGCCATAATCCTGTAAGGGGTGGCCATTTGACTTTGAGTTATGTGTTTTACAGGGAGGGGCACTAACCCTCCACCAACCCACGTGGGGAGCACGTATGGTTTGGTTATATGGTTACAGCGTTGTAAATGGTTTCTTGGCTTACAGGAACCCATTTGGCTTTTTACTCATTGTAAAGCCACCTGTAAAGGAAAGAAAAGCAATAAGAAGTGACAGGAAAGATGGGAGAAATAGGAAGAGAGGAGGGCAGGCACAGAAAAAGAATGATAAAGGCTAAGGAAGAAGTAGGCAGCACTACATCGAGTGAGTGGATGATGGTCGCCACCACCAACCACTATGATGATGATGATGA
>JAGKTI010029854.1:0-12551 GCA_018397915.1 Birgus latro
TGTGTGGGTTGGGGGTGGGAAGGGCACAGGTGAGGTGTGTGGGATGGGGGAGGGAGGGGCACTGGTGACGTGTGAGGGGGACGGAAGGGAAGGATACATACCTGAACATACCTTCAGTGCCACCACATGAAGGTGTCCCTCACACACCAATGACTCTTTTAATCTCTCTTTTGAAAAAGCTGGCTTAGACAAGGCATTATCACCTGGTGGTAGTAGCAAGAATAAAAAAGAAAATGTCATCGAACTAAAGGGGTTAACACCAAAGTGACCAGTCGCTCAACTCTGAGTGGCATTTAATGGGTAATATTCCAAACCATTTCTCTTATATTCTTTTTACTCTAACTTGGCATAAAACTGCCGTCTTTCTATACTGAACACTGAGTTGTTACAACAGAATAGCGCTAGAATATGATGCTAGTCACGAAGTACGTAGGACCACAGCATAATATTTTTCTTTCATCCAGAAGCATGAAATATGCTACAAAAGGACGAAAATCTGAGCCAAGTTAGGTAAAAATACTATAGTTAAATCCTTAGTAGCTACATCAGGTTGTAGCGCCTTAACCCACTAGACCACCAGGCGTACAGCTGCCACAATGACGGCCATCATTGTGGTGGCAGTGAGGCAATATCCAGCCCCGTGACAAACACCAGGCCAGATATTACCCCACTGCCTGCCATGGTAATAGTCCCTACATCGTAAACTGTACAACATATAAGGCAGTATTACCCTAGCCATACCACACTTCCTACCACGTATTATTTACCGATTTGTTTTGCATATTACACTTTACAAGTCACTTGTAGGCTGTTTATATCTTTCTGTTGTTGACAGTTTGCATCAGTAACATACAGGAGAATTCTGTGGTGTAATAAGTAAAACAAATCGCTTTGGAAGAGCTGTTACTGAAGTTCCTATACGAGAACAAGAATACGACTCAAATTTCTTTCCCCTCTTCAATCTGCAACTTTCCCATTCTTTCATCCCAAACTTTTCCCTCTCCCATCACAACGCTGCCCTTAAAATAAACTCTTCCACTATCTATCTACATATTTATCTATCACCAGATATTTTAATACCCTTACGGGTGGCCACAAACGAAACGTCTTCATATCACCTTGTCATCTGCCATAAGGCTGCCATCGCTCCAACTCACAATCTCTCTCACATTACCTCTCCACCCCATCCCTCCACCTCAGCCTTTGTCTCTCCCTCACCCCCTCCACCTCACTCACATGCACTTTTCTACTCAGTTTCTCATTCCCCATCCTCTCCACACGGCCAAACAATCTCAGAGCATTTCTCCTAACGCTTACATCAACACCACAACGCTCCATCACTTTCTCATTTTCCTGTGTTTTTCCTCGTTACCCAGCATGCTCCTCATTTCCACCGCTCTCATTTTCTACCATAACTGAACTAAGAAAAAAGTCTGTCAGATCACAATTCGACCATGAACAACCATCTTCAACTATTAACCTTAATACCCTGACATAACTCCCCGGTGCTGGATTGGGACGCCTTCATTTGGTGAAAACTTGATATAACCAGCCAGCTCATCTGACCAATTAATTATACACGTCCCTCATTTCCTTCTCTATTCCCAAAAGGAGGATGGTGGACCTTAGAATGAGGGCAACTTCAGCCTGCAGTCCACTGGGTTCACGTCCAGATGAACTTGGGACTACATTAACAACCCTGACAACGTTCTCTGCCTTCATATCATTCCAAAACCACTCTCTCTCCACATTTTGCACCGCCTCTCAGCCTTCCTGTTAGAGAATACATACATCCTTCAACTTTGCGAATTTTAACTTTGCGATTCACCAGTTTTGCAAGGCAGTTCCAAAAGTCATGTATTTTTTAACACTTATGAACTTTGCAAGCGATCGCACACTTTGCGAGGTCGAGTGGTGAGAGTCGTCTTCCCGCGCTACTGTGCCACGCGGAGTGACGTCATGGTTTACTGGACATACTGTGTCTCCTAGTTCAGTGGTCTGCCGCCCCGCCACGTTTGTTTGCACCTGTTCCCAACCAAGGTCACTGACCCTCACAATTTCGTGGTGCTCCTCGCAATACCCCCAGCAGTCTAACCTTGCACGAGTGTTATCATGGCGCCAACGGGTAAGAAGAACAAGAAAATAAGTTTGGAGACCAAACTGAAAATGATTGAAAAGAAAAAAGCAGGTAAAAGTAACTCTACTATTGGTCAGGAGTTTGGTGCTGGTGAATCGACAGTGACAATGATTAAAGAACAGTGAACAAATCAAGCAAGCAGCGAAGAACTATGGAGGTGCTAAGTTTGATGGTAGAATGCAGGTGGCCAACAAAAGAAGTGCTAATAAAAATGGAAAGATATCTTGCGCACTACATTCAAAGAAAGGAAAAGGAAGTGGTTGCATTAGATGGGCACCATATAAGGGAGCAGGCAAAGATATTCTACCACACGTGCCTTAAAAAAGCTATTAATCCTCCAACAAAACCTTTCAAGGCATCGAGTGGGTGGCTATGCCAGTTCCTCAAAAGGAAGGGGTTTAAACACATCAGGTTCTATGGCGAGCATGGCAGTGCTGACTACGAAGCAGACAACTCCTCCCAGTGTTTTCAGGGGCATAATGGAGGAGGAAGGGTAGACAAAGGACCAAATTTTTAACTTAGACGAAACAGGCATGAATTGGAAGGCCATGCCAAGATCATCCTACATTCCTAAACACCAAAAACAAGCAAGAGGGGAAAAAAAAAATAGACAAGTCGCAGTTTACAGTCATGTTGATCTTAAATTTATCAGGCACCTGCAAAATGAAACCTGTGATCGTTCACACGGCAAGCCATCCTAGGTGCTATAATAATATAAGGAGCATGGAAAGCATCTCTCATTTTTATTGGTACCGGTCTGATAATGGTTGGATGACTTCCAGCATCATAAAGGGATGGTTTCTGAACCATTTTGTGCCCGATGCTCGTCTCATGTGCCATCAGAAGGGGCTTCCCTTCAAAGTGTGCCTTTTGATGGACAATGCCCTTTGCCATCCACACTGTCTCACAGATGTTCACCCCGATGTGAAAATAATTTTCCTGCCCCCAAACACCACCTCTCTTGTGCAACCCCTTGATCAGGAGATCATAGCAAACATGAAAAACTTCTACCGCACCAAGCTTTTTAACTACCTCCGAGAAACAACCGAAACTAATGAGGAAATAAGGATGAAAGAGGCAGAGGATGAGCATGGAGACCTGGATATGGACGACCCCCTGCCACAGGAAGAACTGCCCGACCCTGCCCCAGCCCCGGAAGATGGACCCATCCCCAGAGATGACGGTAAGGCAGTTCTGGCGGCAATTTACTATCAAGAAGGCTCTAGAATTTGTTGTTGCCTCATGGAAGGAAATAAATGAGGCCACCATCAACCATGCCTGGCACTGTCTGGTACCCCACCTTTGCCCTAAAAAGCCGGGTAGCAAGGTTCAGCAGGTGGAAGAGGCTGAAAGGGCAGTGTTGGCAGCAGGACAGTCGGTTGCTGGGTGCCGTGAAGTTACAGCTGAGGAAGTGAGAGAGATAGAAGAAGAAGAACACGAAAGTGCCATGACCACCATGCTCAGAGTTGACAAAGAAGATGAACTAGCCAACCAGCAACCAGAGCAACCACAACCACGCCGAGAATCAACGATGCATAACCTGGCCAATATCCTCGCCGTCACTGACCAGCTGCAAGAAACCATCGTGAGCAACGAATATGAGTAATTTAGGGCTCAGGAAGCATGCCACGGTGTTGACAGGGCCCTTCACTTTTATGCTGACCTCCACAGAGATGGGGTTAACAAGAGGAAGCAGTCTCTAATCATAAAATTCATGAGAACCCCAAGAGACCCTGCCCCATCGACCAGCTGTCCTGCCACCCCACCTCAAGCAGCCAGCGATCCTAGCATCCCTAACCTTTTTTATTCTGATGACCCCAGTGACGATTCTGACTTCGAGGGATTCACGAGAGAGGCAGAAAAAACTCAGCAAGATGTGGAAATATCTGTTGATAGTGATAGTGATGACGTAGGCCCCGCGGGGCCACAGTAGCCTCACCCAAGGCTCGCCCCGCCACCAATCCCGTACACCACGCCAGTCTTCACATGAGTGTATATGCATTTTTTTCTTTTATGTTTCTTACCTATGATGTTTTCTTATTAATATTACTGTACAGTACATCAGTTCATGTTTGTTTCATTTATCATCGTAAATCGAGAGAAAGAGTGGGAAAAAGTGCTTACCTTGGGGTGATGTCGACCAATTTACATTTATTTCATATATTTAATTGTCTCAATTTTGCGCATTCTGATTTTGCGAGGGTTTTTGTCGACCATATTCTCGCAAAATTGGAGGAAGGACTTCTTGACATGATGGACACACAGTTCTACGCAGCAACCTGTGCTAACACACACCCCTGTCATTATAATTATGAGAGAATGACACAACACAACCACACACATAAAACAGTCACCACACAAACATTAGCAGCCTTCTTCTACAACATCCCACCTCCATACACTCCAACACCGGCAATGAAAAAACACCAACATACTCACTTTAACACAGGATAAAATAACACCTCGATTAAAACGCTATACTACAAGCTCCCTCCCGACATCCATCTATCTGAGGTAACCTTAAATAAAGCTGACCAGATTACTAGGTTTAGATCAGGACACCAGCCAGCCCAGCTTACATTTGGGTTGAGTGGAATCACAGATGACACGTGGCCCACTTATAGATTAGGTCCACACAACACAACACACATAATGGTGCAATGCACACCACATGCCACACTAACACACATGAAGGGTATGAGCAACCTGTGGCACAACCGCACAGGTGAAGTTGTTTACCTGCTGTCAACGTGTCTGTTGGGCCAAGCTTGACCGGGATTGAACAACAACAGTCTGTTGCACTAACCTTCCTGATAGTGTCCCCTGGTGTTACACAGGTCCTTGATAACCCTAATGGTGCCAGCGTATAGCTTGTTGAAGTACTCTCGGTGCTTCTACGTCAACTATCATCATCATCATCATGATACAGTGCACTAACCTTCCTGATAGTGTCCTCTGGTGTTACACAGGTCCTTGATAACCCTAATGGTGCCAGCGTATAGCTTGTTGAAGTACTCTCGGTGCTTCTGCGTCAGGCAACGACGGGTGTAGCTGTCGATGCACTGAAGACCTTCCAACAACACCCTGACCAAGAAGACAGGGTGCTAGGTGAGGATAGGTTCATCACCATCATCATCACCACCGCAACCACCCCCATCACCATCACCATCATCCTATTCTTCACTTCCTCTATCTTTGTCAACAACCATCATCGTCATCATGGCTTTTAAAGAAAGAGTTGGTCAGGTTAGGCTGTGTTAGATTGGGTTAGGTCAGGTCAGACTGGGTCAGGTTAGGTTATGGTAGATGAAGTTAGGTTAGGTCAGGGTACATGAGATGATGTTGGGCAATAAAGTGCTGATGGCTCTGAGTAAGGTAACGACGGCTGTAGTTATCGATGCACTGAACAACACCCTAATTAGACAAGCGCGTATCGACCACACGAGGGTGATATATATGAACGTCCGTGTTATGGTGGTTATGTGTATCCCATGTATAATTTGTGGAGCCTAAAGTGTGCCAGTATATGTAAGTATATGAAAGGACATACAGTACTACTAGGAGCTACTTATATGTCTGCCACGGCTTGGGTTCCAAGCGTAGACTAAAAGCAGACTAAAAGGCAATCACGCTACGGACTGAGTCACCGCGGCTCCTGACGCAGATATCCAATCCCTCCACCTCCAAAACTCTGTCTAGAGATAAATTTATTCGTCAGGTAATAACAATAACACGAAAGCACTCTCATGGCAGTGACGGATTTCATTTCATATGCAGATTATCTCCTCCTCATCATCATCATCCAAGAACGTAATTTTTTCTTTTATTCTAACTTCTATCGCGCGATTCTATTCAGCAAACATAAGCGTCCTACAGGCCTGTCACCGTAAACTTGGTTCGGATTTCTATCCTTTTGTGGCCAGCTTCACGGAGTTCAGTGACAAAAAGGCAGTACTGCTGGTCTACATCCTTTCCATAGCACTTCCTCGTGACTACCATCATATTCTAGTGTTACTCTATTGTTACACCACAGCATTCAAGATGGAGAGATGACAATTTTAGGCCAGTAAGAGTAAAAGGAGTATAGCAGTGATGGGTTAATGAAGGATGTATCTAACCCCTCCAGTCTGAAACGTCTCACCAATGCTGCATTAAATCGCCTGGATATAACAACAAAAGGAAAAACACGTCATGGCAATGAAGCGGTCAGGCGGGCAGGTCAAAGTTTGCAGCAACTCTACTATACAAACTTCAACTAGGCGTACATTTACCATCCCTCCATCTTCAATACTGGGTGTAATACCAGATTAGCACTATTACATGATGCTGGTCGCGAAGAAGTGCAATGGAAAGGCTGTAGATCTGTAGTAATATCTTACGCAGCAACTGAGCGAAGTGTAATAGGCTGCAAAGGACGAAAATCTCGGCCAGGTCAATGTGAACGAACTATAGGTTTATGCCTATCAACTACACGAGGGTCATAACGGCACACCATCAGTTTGTGCTGAGCCCCTATCTTCCCTAAGAACATGACCCGCACTAGTCAGCTGACATCCAGGTCCCTAATGTACTGTTGGATGAATAGGGACAAGGAGGAAACTAACTGCATCCACCAGTTTGACCGGCACCAGAACTGAACTCTGGTTCTTTGAGTTGCGAGGTGAGTGTGCTAACCACTGCACCACCAGGCTGACCGGCACCAGAACCGAACTCTGGTTCTTTGAGTTGCGAGGTGGGTGTGCTAACCACTGCACCACCAGGCTGACCGGCACCAGAACTGAACTCTGGTTCTTTGAGTTGCGAGGTGGGTGTGCTAACCACTGCACCACCAGGTCCCCCACACTGGACGCGGATCAATGAAACAGCTAAACTCCGGGTCACGCGGCCGCTAAACCCCTTTACTACGAGAATGGCTGCTGGAGAGGCACGCCTTCTCGCGGTGGCACTGATGTAACGGGTCGCCTCCTCTGCCCGGTTATACTTCCCTCACCTCCCTCCCTATCCTCCGAAAAGAGGATGGTGGACGGCAGGAGGACGGAAACCTCACCCTGCAGTCCACTGGGTTCTCGTTTTAGATGAATTTCGGGTTACTACTACATCTACTACTACTACAAGTAGTAGTAGCAGCAGCAGCAGTAGCTTTATTGCTGGGCCGGAATAGAAAGATTCGGCAAGCATGTTGGTCAATTCCGTATGTTTGTCTGTTTGTCTGTTCTCTACAGGTCAAACCAATCGTTCTGGGGAAAAAAAAATACAGGAGGGAGATATCCATAAACCCTGGAAGCCTGTTGTTTTCCACCAAAATCGGTCAAAGGCCCTGGGCTGGGTGGGGAGTTGAAAATTGGGAGGGGAAAAAAAAATCCCTATCTTTAATATGGGGAAAATTTTCAAAAATTCGTATCTCCAATTCTCATCGGATCTTTATGAAATTTTAAGAGGGTGGAGAGGGGGAAGAAAAGTTGAGGGAGAGGGGAGAAGAGGGTGGAGGGAAGAGGAGGGGGAAGAGGGGAAGCGGGGAATAAGGGGGGAAGAGGGGGGAGAGAAAAAGGAAGAGGGGGAAGACAGGGAGGGAAGAGAGGGAGGAAGAGGGGAGCACACTGGGGGGGGGAAGAGAGGGGGATCCATTCGGCAAACGCTCTGCCTATGACAGTTTCATTTTATTACCTCCCCCCACAAAGTTGGAGGAGGTTACCGGTATGTATTTACCTATGTCTGTCTGTCTGTTTGTCCAGACGATATCTCCAAAAGTTTTCAATGAATTTCAATGCAATTATCTAGAAGGGTGGTCCATGGACCAAGAAAGAATTGATTAAATTTGGGGGCGGCTCTGGAACCTGCAATGCCACTGGCGGAGGTATGCGCTTTCTCAGTGCATCCTCGTTCTTGTTCCCAGTCACTTTTTTCATCTCGGACTCTCCGAACTGGAGATGGTGGATATAGTCTTCACTAACGTCAACACAGTAATGCCATTAATACCTTGTTTTTGTGATCTCCAGACAAATTTATTCTGTTTAATAGACTCTTTGAACTGGAAGGCAGCATACAGTCTTTATTAACCTCTTCACTATAGGAAATTTTGATTTTAATCTTACTTATATCCAGTCAATATTTCCTATATCCAGATCTTCTCTTCTGCCACCTCAAGAACAATCCATCCATCCATCCATCATCCAATCCTATGGTGCCCCATGAGAAGCGTAGGAGCCCGGGGCTAGGCAAGTTGGTCCTGACATTTAAGATGAGTGACCAGCCTCACTCATCCCTGAGTGGCATTACGTGAGCAATAAACAAAATGATATAAACTCACAGGCATATTCTGGCAGCAAAACTGAGGGTCTTATCTGCGAGGACTTCAAGCGGCTTCAGTACATAACAATGTTCCTGTTGTTGCAGTCCTGTTGCATTCTCTCCCTCTTCCACCTCAAATGAGGCTACTTGCAATCCAAAGGCTACTCCTTTACCACTTCAGTCATGCTTCTTTTTCGCCTCAGTTCTGCCTCCCTATCACCCCAAGTTTGCTCCTCTTCCATCCTAGTTATGCTTGTCTTCCACTCAATCTATGCCGCTCCTCCACTTAAGCTTACCTCTCTTCCATCTTGACTATACACCCCTCTCCCCTCCCAACATTAACATGACAAACTCACGGGCACATTGTGTTCAGCTCGTGGATGGTGGCAGCAAAGCCCAGGTCCTTATTTGTGAGCACCTCCAGCAGCTTCACACACACGGCAATGTCCCCGTTGTTGCAGTCCTGCTGCGGCCCACGTCCCCCGCCTCCGTTGTGCCGTCGCCGACCACTGTGACCCCCACCGCTGCCGCTGCGGTTATCCTCTGGCCTCTCCTGTGCCAAGATGAAGAGGAGGAGTTACATAACAGCAAATACAACTTTAAGAAAAGATGTCTTCGTAGTAAGGCAAATACTTAAAAATTTTGACCAGGAAATATGGATTTTGCATTTTATTACACATAACCGTTGGTAATTTCACGCTACGGTTATCCTTTGAGGACTTCTGTGGCAAGAGGAAGGTCTAATTAGCAGCAAATAATCTGAGATTAAAATATCCTCGTCCTGAAACAACTAACTTCACGTACTTTTCATTCTTTGTCTTAATTCCGAACAGTTTTATATAACTAGGTATAGACTTCTCGAACTGGGGGAGTAGGTACAGTCTTCATTAACCCCTTCACAACCAGAGGTTTGTCTAAGCTGAATGCAATCGTCACAAGATTGAAGGGGTTAAGCCAATTACTTAATAATCTGTCCAGTAAATACGAACTTTGCATTTTATTACAGTTAATCTCAGACGATTTCATTCAGTTCAGAGTAGCACGCCAATTTTATTTAGCTGGGAGAAGTCCACCGCAGCTAAAAGTTGTCATCTGTGTGACTTGTAAAAAAAAAAAAAATTTTTTTTTTTTTTAATATGACTGCCATCATCATCAAAACCTTTACTCCTACCTCAGAGACAGAGTACGGCAGGATCTCGAAAGAAAGAAAATGCATTAAACCAGAAGGATCATCACCACCACCCTGCTTCGCACTAACTTGAAGCGGAATTAAAATCTTAAAAACATCAGTAAAGACAAATGACAGTGTCTCCTACAATACAAACAACAACAACAAAAAGCAGCTCTCACAACATAGCAACAGGAACAACTACAGCGCGTATTCTCTCCCCCTCACCCAAACCAGTACCCCTAATGAATCTACTGCACCAAACAGCACCTGGATCAGTATGCACGGTGTGATATCCGGTTCGATCACCGATTTAAACTCACATACCGTAACTTCTCACCAACTCCGGCAATTTACCTGACTTGCTTTGAACACGTCAATATTACTGCCTGTCTGTCTGTCTATGTATATACCGAGATGCATATATGTATGTACGTGTGTATATCTATTCATCTATGTATGTATGTATCGATATATCACAGAATGTACTGTACGTACGTACGTACGTATGTATGTATGTGTATGTAGGTACACGTGTGTATGTAGAGCTATTCATCTTTGTATGTGTGTATGCAGTTTTGCTTGTTTGTATGTATATCTATTCACCTATGACTGTATGTTTATATGTACATCTACTCATCAATATGTATGTATGTATGTATGTTTACCTATCACCCAATCCCATTTTGCCGCACAAGCAGCGCTGAGGCAAGGCACATAAGGGCGTTGCGTTGAGGCGGGCGCCAGGCTGCTCCGACATTAAGGGTAACCAGCGTCGATAACCCTTAAGTGACATGATGTGAGCAGCAAATCCAAACCATCCCTGAAACAGAAACATTTACGGCCTCCACCTGGTTGAGGCGCCTCAACTCACTAAACAACCAGGTGTCTACTGGAGACGTTACCACCTGGTGTAATAAACGGTTTCTTGGGTTACGGGAAAGGATTTGACCCGTCACTCAGTGTATTGCCACCTGAGGGCAGTAGTACATCAGGTGAGTGGATGGAGTAATACTAGCTGATGCCACCTCAGGCTCAACTGAATGTGAACCTGGTGGAGTGCAGGCTGAAGTTGGTTGGCCTCCTCCTACAGTCCACCATCCTCCTTACCGCGTGGGAGGAAGTTGAGGGGCGTTTGAATAACCAGGCAGTACAGCCGACTGGTTATATCACTGCCACCACATGAAGGCGTCCCTCTCCTGTAAAATCGTCCAGCGGCAGCAAAGTAATGAAAGGGTTACAACTGGACAAGTTCTGTAACTGTATGGGAGCCGCGGTGACCCGGTGGTAACATGTTTGTCTCTCGGCGTGTGGCCAGATTCCAGGAGTCCAAATGCAAGTCATGACGGATATTTAGAGGAACTACAGGTAGTATGTCCTTCCTTATGCCTGTATGTGTAAGAACCCTTTCGAGTCTACCAACATATGCAGACTAATACACACATATAGTTACTGCAACACTCTATCTCTGTCTGTCTGTTTCTCTCTCTAACAGCCTCCGTAATCCCACTCATCTCCACTCCGCCCACTTTCCACTTTTTGCACCCCCAAACCCCTTACCTACTCCACCCAGCCCAAATGTCCTTCCTATTCAACTCCCCAGGTTCTTTCCAGTTACTCCACTTGCCCAGCAGCTTCCGCACGGGGCTTTCCACCTCCTCCACCTCTCCCTCTCCACCCTATAATCTCCATAAGTCCACTCCACCCACAACATTCATCCAGACACTCCTTACAAAGACCCTCTGCCACAATCCATCCACTCCATCCTTCCATCTCACGAAATAAACTCCTCTAATTTCCACATCCCACCCACTTCACTCCACCCACAACTTCCCTTCCAAATCCACCCACCACTCACCACATTTCCACCACTCCACCCACCTTCCCAGGCATTACCTACTTACTGCAACCTCTTCCACCCTGTCCAACGCCTCTCCACCTCCACCCAGATGCCGTGCCTCCACCCCCAGACCTCACCCACCTCAGCCCGCCCACTCCACTGCACTCCACTCCATAAAGTCGTTCCTCTCACCCGGTGCCTCTCACTGGCCGGGGCAACGTAGGACTCCACCCACAGCGTCTGTCTGGCCCGCCCCTCCCCCTACCAACACCCTCACCCTCCCCACCTTCTTTCCAGTCCATCCTTACCTTCCTTCACTTCCCCACCCCTCCAGCCTTCCTGTCCCCACCTATCGTCCCCATTACCTCCACATCTCTCCTCACCTCCTTCACTTATTCAAACACTCACCCTCCTCCTTCCCCATCCCTCCATCTCGCTCCTGCCTCCCATCCCCGTCCCCTGCCACAAATAACTACAGTAAACCTCAGATATCTGCAACACGTCTCTCTCCTCCTCTCCCCACTCTCGACCTTCCCTTCTTCATCTCCACCCCCTCCCAGAAGTTCCCCCAGTCCACTTTCCTTCTCTCCTCCATTCCACAGTAGCCTTTCCTCTTGGACCATTCAATCGTCTCCTCAGTCCTAGCCTTCCTAGCCCCGCCTATCCAAATCTTCATCCCTATTACTCCCAGCCCGCCCCGTCTATCCCCGCCTTTTCGAGCTCTGTTCATCCTCGCCCACCGCCTGTCTCATCTTGCGCCATCCAGCACTCTTTCTCCTAACCACTATCGCTCTTGCTTTCTTTCCTCCTCCCCACCAACACCCCTCTCACGCCTATCCCCGTCCCCAACCTCCCCAACCACCTTTGCTACTAGCCAGACTCATAATACCCATTACATTTCTTTAGCCCTTCCCCCTCCTGCCCACTTGTGCCCACCCCTCCCCATCCCTGGCCCACCTGTCTCCTTCCCACCTCTCCCTCTCCCTCTCTACCTACATCTCACCTTCCTCTCCCTTTCCTTCCCACTCACATTAACACATTATAAACTGTTCTCTCACTTCTCTTTTCCTCCTTTTCCCTGCCACCCCACCCCACCCTTGCCTCTTCCCACCTCACAA
>JAGKTI010029855.1:0-12551 GCA_018397915.1 Birgus latro
CTTATGTGGTCTCAGTACTTATAAGGAGCACAGTCCTAATAAGGCCCTCCTTGTTCTTCTCAAGACTGTGCCTCTGTGCTGACACCTTCCTTTGAAGTGTTTCATCGCCATTGTCAACTTGCAGCTTTCCTTCTAGCATTTATATGCAGCCCATTCCGATAAAGGGTAACTTTCCTCCATCTTCTTAATATCGTCCAGCTGATATAATCAGCTGCATGTCCAGTCTTTGATCCTTAAAAAAAAAAAAAAAATCCGAAGTACTTTCTCGTAACCTTTCTGACAGTCAGTGATGATTTTCTCACATTCGATTCATTGGCAGCCTCCTCTGGGGGCTTTGTTGAAGCTTTTGTCCTTACTCGTTACATATCAGATGCTTTCAATCGCGTCTGGCACAGACTATAGATTTTAAAACAACCTTCTGACGGCTTCTTTCCATCTGACCATACCTCCATCTCCAGTTACCATTCTGTGCTGTAGGTGCATTTGTAGACGACCAGGGTTAGTCCTCTGAAGACCTCAATAATTGCTTCCCGCACTGCTCTATCCTTTTCATCTTTCGTTTGTGAGATAAACAGAACTTCTTAATATCATTTTTTTTTTCACCTTAGATCCTTTTCGCCCAGTATTTCTTGTCAAGATTCATATTAACTGTTTAAGATTTGTTGCAGTCCTATCAAATAGTTTCTTTTCTCACTTTTCTTGAATGTAAATTTGATCTTTGACCAATAATCGCTCCATGTTTAACAACCATTTCTCTGATGATCATTATTCGCTTTTTGATATTTAGTGCAGTTCGATTCATTAGATGTTGTTTTTGTTTTAATCACTAAAGTCAAACAGATGGATGAATAAAGACTATATGTAAAAAACGTAACCTTCGTATTTACGTCCATGAAGTTGGTAAAAGGTTAAAGATCAGAAAAACAAAATTGGAATCAGAGTACAATAACATATCTCGCTCTTACTTTATTTATTAATTTACTTGCTTATTTAATTATTGTCTGTAATACTTTCGGCAAAAGACTGGCGAGTTCATCCACAACGAAGACTCCAATCATCTACACTGGAAAACTCGAACAAAAGCAGTGTAATGTTTCCTCTCCAAAAGAGCGCGTACGCACGTGTGCGTGTTCGTCTGTGTGTGTGTGTGTGTGTCTGTGTGTGTGTTTCTGTGAGTCGCAAAATTGCCACCTGTTTCACAAACGTCATCTTAATACAGTTTTTGTTATGAAATTTATACACACCAGTTTCTTCATGTTCCGCTTTCTTCAAGTGTTGTCAGAATTCTGGAGGCTTGAAATGTGAGTTACTTAGCGTGTGGCTAATTTATACTGGATAAGCTGTTGGTTGGTTGGTCTCTCATTTGTTATTCCCTGCGTTCTTGCCTCAATCTCAAATCACATTTGGGTGGGGGAAAAGACGCAGGACGACGATGATGATAATGGTGATGATGGTGGTAACTTTTTGTACGTGTATATTCATGTTTCTTAAGACATCTGTAATTGAAAAGGACACATTTATATAGTTGTTGATGTTTGCTTTGAGGACAAAAAAAAAAACACTTCATTCCTTCCAGCATAAAAAAAAGAAAGAAAAAAAAACATTCACAGGGTGAATGACCCACACTTAACATCGTCCCAGCCGGTCCAGCCCACTCCTCTCCACCAACCCCACCTGAATCTATTCTGGTGTGGTGATATTACTTAAGCGAGTGCACAAAACAGCACCTGGAATTACTTGAACTGGATCAAGCCACATAGGGCCGAAATTGACGGACCGTATATGAACAGAGCCGAAATATTTCAAGGTGTACTGTTTATCAGTCAGATCTACTCCTAATTAAACCATCCTACGTTCACTGTTGGTTTTCTGACGGTTATGGCGGCTGGCAGTGAAACATTGTGAATTTTGTTTGTACTGTCTGATGAATTTTCTTTTTCTTCTTATCTTTTTTTTTTTTTTTTTCCCCACCCCCCATTTCAGATTTTTTGTGCCTTTCTGTCTTTTTGTATTTGTGTGTGTGTGTGTGTGTGTGTGTGTGTGTGTGTGTGTATGTGTGTGTGTATGTGTGTGTGTGTGTGTGTGTGTGTGTGTGTGTGTGTGTGTGGAGGGAGGAAAAAGGCTTAGCAACTCTTGTAAATTTATTGTGGCACCTCTGACAATGGTCGGTGAGGACACGCATCATCCACTCATGTAGTGGTACTCTATTTCAAGGTAGCTTTACATTCAGTGGCAAGCCAAATTATTTCCTGTAAACCAGGAAACCATGTACGCTGGGTGGTAACCTTATAAACAACCAACACATGTTCCCTACGTGTTAATAAGTGGATTGGAGGAGGGTTAGTTCCCCTACCCGGAAAACAACTAAAAACACAAACAAGAAGCCTCGGACCAGGACTGACCAACAGCTGACGACCAAGGACCGAACAAAGGACATGGTACGGGCTGCGGCATGGAATGTTAGGGGTGCAAATGATGAGGTGAAAGAGAGAGAGATTGTCCAGGTGACTGAGGGTGCAAAAATGGTCATAGGTGGATTAACTGAGACTAAATGGTGAGGTGAGAGTGTGAGTGAGTGGTAGTATGGATGAGGTATATGCGCGGGAGTAGGTCAGAATGGGAGGGCAAAAGAGGGAGTATGTACTGCTGTGTGCAAGAGATGGAAGAATATAAGAAAGTAAGGCTCAGTTGGCTCAAGGAATGTGTGAATAGGACTGAAAGTAGGATTAGAGACCTGGGTGATTGTGCACCAACGCAATATCGTGTAAACAGAGTGAAAGAATTCTGGGCAAATGTAGAAGCGTGCATGGAAAAGTTTGAAAGGAATGAAAAGTGTTTTTGATTGGAGATATGAAAAGAAAAGTAGGGAATGTGAAGGTGAATGGAGCTGCAGGGTAGTGGGGAGTGCCTACAGAAGTGGATGAGAATGGTAGTGCTCTAATGGACATTTGTGTGAGGAGGGGGTTGGTGATAGCCAATACATTCTTTTGGCGCAAAATGATCCACATGTATCCGTGGCGAGTGATGAGAAGGATGAATGGTAAACTGAATGAACGGAAGGCAATGATTGATTAGGTGTGTGTGGATGACAGAATGAGAAGGTATGTAATGGATGCAAGAGCATGCAGAGGTTGCCCCGGGGAGTGGCCTTCCTGACCACCACTTGGTTTTGGTAAAAGTCAGGTTTCAAGTGAAATGGAGAAGTAGAAAGAGGGAAGGGCAGGAAGTAGTAGGCCATACAAGGAGGGTAGAAAGGTTGCAAGAGGATGGAAAAATGCATAATATAAGAGAGAATTGGAGGAGATATTGGGTAAATATGATTTGTGGGAGGTGGAAGGTATGCAAGATACTCACAGGAGAAATCTGTGCAGCATGTGAGGTGGTGTGTGGGGTGTAGAGAAGACGAAAGGGGGTGCAAGGAACAGCATGGTGGAATGAATAGGTGAGACAAGCTGTGACGTAAAAGAAGAAAGCATATAGTGAGCGTGTGGTAAGTAGAGGCAGGCAGGAAGTTAAGGAACGGAAGAGGAATTATCTGTAGAGAGGAAGCAAGAGGTGAAAACAGTAACAAGAGTGGATGAGGAATTTGGAGGGAATTTGGGTATAAAGTGTAGGGAATGTAAGAAAATGTTCTGGAAAGAGGTAAAGAGACTTAGATAGGGTGATAAAGAAGTTAGTAGAGGAATGAAAGATTAAAATGGTTGATTGCTAATGGTAAAAGGAGAAAAAGTGAGCAAATGGAGAGAACATTATAACGAACTGTTAGACATTGAGAATGAATCCAATGCGAGTTAAGTGGAAGAGGGAGGGCGGTGAGAAGTGAGGAAGAGATCAGTAAGAAGGAAGTAATGGAAGCAATAAAGTCAAAATGTGGAAAGCCCAGGAACTGATGAAGTGAGTGGTGAAATGATGAAGCATGGATGGCGGGGGAGATAATAGTAGAATGGATATGAAAGATATGCAGCCTGGACTGGGAGGAAGGTAGAGTCCTGGAGGATTGGAAGTCGGGTATAATTATCCCCTGTACAAAGGAAAGGGGGAAAAAGAAGTGTGTGGTAAGGAAAGGGGGAAAAGAAGTGTGTGGTAATCATAGGGGCATTTGCCTTTTGAGTGTAATATGAAAGGTATATGATAGGATACTTATTGACAGAGTTAAAGAAATAACAGGGGAATTAGTTGAAGAAGAAAAGGGAGGTTTTAAGAAGGGAAGACTTTGTGTATATCGGATATTCGTAACTAGGCCTTTAGTGGAAAAGTTTCTGGAGAAGGGTAAGAAGTTGCATGTGGCCTTCATGGATTTGGAGAAAGCATATGACAGAGTGGATAGACAAGGAGTGTGGAAAATACTAAAAATAGATGGAGTAAATGGGAAGTGACTGAATGCCGTGAGGAGTATGTATAAGCTTGCTTAGGCAGCAGTGCATGTGGGTAGTGAAATGAGAATTTTTCTCTCTGGATATTGGTTTGAAACAGGAATGTCATGCCTCTGTGGTTATTCAGTCTGTATATGGATGGGGTTATAAAAGAGATGCAAGGTAGGGGAGTTGTTGGAGCAGCCCTAATGAGAGAGGACAGCGTTTGGCTACTTTCTGCCCTGTTGTATGCAGATGATACTGTATTGTTAAGTGAAGATGAAGCGGAACTGCAAGGTTTGGTGAATGAGTTTGGAAGAGTGTGTAAGAAATGGAATCTAAAGGTGAATGTTGGGAAGAGCACACTTATGGTTTTCGAGAGAAACGAAGTCACTGAAAGTAAAGTGAGGTTCGATGGTGAGGAAATCGAAAATGTGAGTGCACTGAAGTACTCGGGTAATGTGATGAGTAAGGATGGAAGTTTGAAGGATGAAGTGCTTGAAAGGGACGGAAAGGAAGAAGGGTTGCTGGTTCTTTGAAAGCATTGATAAGAAATAGGAAAGTGAGCATGGAAATTAAAAAAAAAAGGTCGTTGCATGATAGAATTGTGATACCAACTCTAAAGTATGGAAGTGATGCTTGAACCTTGCTGGAAGGAGACAAGTCAAGAGTGAGAGAAGTAGAAATTAGTTATTTGAGCAGAGCATATGGAGTTACGTGGAGAGACAGATTGACAAATGATGAAGCGAAGGAGCATTGTTGTGTGAATGTGGCTGTGATACAAAGTTAGGAGAAATACACTGAGGTAGTTTGGCCATGTGGAGAGAATGGAGAGCGAGAGTAACGAGGAGAGTGTATGTGAGTAAAGTGGAGATGGGGAGAGTGAGGGGGAGGCTGAGGATGAGATGGAGGGATGGAGTGGAGAGGTACATCAGAGAGTGAGGTGTGAGCTGGGGGAAGGGCAATGAAATGGAGGCGGACATGGTGACATGAAGGCAATTTGTTTGTGGCCACTCTTAAGGGGATTAAGGCGTCTGGCAACAGAGAGATACACAGACCTCTGACAGGATTATATGCTGATGAAAATAATGTTATTTCTCGAAGGCTATTTCACAAAGTTATTGTCGACAAAAAGAGATAATTTTTACAAATATGATTTTATTACTGTCTTTTACATATATTTAGAGTAGCTGACGAAGATCCCATTCCTTGTGAGGCTGTGCACTCTGAATGGAGCAGCTGCGGTGTTCACCCGGGAGCCAAAGCTTCTCTTATTTCTCTGCACTTCGCTGTGGGAATGACTCTGGTGTCTTCCTGTGAAGTTCTGCCCACCACAAGGCTGTGCCTTATTCCTACATGAACGCGGTGTGCATATTAGCTGTACCTTTAGTGTGGCCCACAGAAGCAGTTACTTAAATGTCGTTGACGGGTCAGCCCAGCCAGACAGACCACGGTTCAGCAACAACGTATGCAAGATTATAGCAAATAAATAGTTTCCACTTCAGAAAATTTTGATAAAGTTGCACTGGATCAAATACACTTAAAGTAAAGGTTTTGGAAATACCATGCATGCATGCAACTACAGTAGATAAGAAACTTATTGCATAAAAGGGAGCAGAGAGTGCTGTTATGTGGAAAGAATTAATAGGGACGTCACTCACAGATTTACACTAAAGTTTATCATATAAAATTAATATGTCTTTGAGTGACGTTCGGGTTATTGCCTCTCACAGATGCGGCAAAATACAGTGTGTCTCTGTCACTCATTCATTATATATACAGTTATGAAGGGTGGGTTTAAGTCTTATTGGGGGGGGGGGCAGAGCATTCAATCATGAGGCTATTACTTAACTGACTTAAAGTTGTCCATCTGCTGCAGAAGACAACGACTACTATACTTATTGAGTTGATGTGGTTCTCAGTCTTTAGTGCCAACGTATGTGACTGCAGACAGATTTTAGATCCGCAAACTTTGCCACACAGTTGGCATGTCAAACCCGGGTTTGCGGGAGAACTCTGTTTTGGTTGTGCGTCCGTTGTCAACGCTTTTCTCTGGCCAGGTTCTGAGCTTCTTCGAGATGAATCGTTTCTTCACTGAAGAGGGCTCGTCATTATTTTTTGTCAGAGGCACTGGTTTCAAGATCTTTTGGTATGATGTTGCATTTCTTCAGCGTTGTCTTTATATGATGTTCTGTCCCCCTGGACTGTGACCTGCTGCAGGGAGTTTACCATACAGAACCTGGTGGGGGAGGCGGTGCTCTGGCAATCAGAACAGGTGTCCGACCCATCTAAGCCATGCTGGTTGACTTTCCTGGCCAGTTTGTGAGTGAGGGACTTTATCCTTCCATGTGTGTCCAAGGATGAGCTGTAAGATCGTATATGAAAAGACTCATGCTGTTTGATGTGACGCTGGTAAGTAGTTCACGATTCAGCTGCGGAAAAGAGAACGGAGAGGCATACAGCTGTACATACCCATACCTTCGTCTCGATTCTCAGGTTGGTGTCCTCGAAGACTCTGGATCTGAGACACGCAGAAGAAGCCGAGACATTCGTGCAAGGACTTCTGCATCAATGTTATGTTCATCTTTGAGCACACTTTCAAAGTAGGGAAAATTCTCCACCTTTTTGAAATTTTGCCATTTATCTGAAATTCAAAAGACTCTGCTGCATCGTTTCTCTGTGATAGTATTTCTGTTCTATTGACGGTAAGACTGTTGTAGGGCTTCTGGGGTATATGCAAAGACAGCACAGTCATCAGCATATTGAACTCTAGGAAATGAGCTATTTCAGTCTTTGATCGTGCTTGAAGATGTCTGAGATTAAATACGTTACCATCTGGACGGAACTGCATTTTTATTCCATCATCAGAGTATATTTGTTGTCTTAAAAGGGTGACTGCAGTTAGATAGATACTGAAAATGACAGGAGCCAGGACACATCCTTGCCTTACACCGACATCCACATTGAAGGGTTTGGATTTCCTCCCTCCTACGGACACACAAGCATTCATGTTGTCATGCAAACTCTTCAGGACAGTAAGAAATTTGTCTGGATCTCCAAATTTTGAAAGCCAAGTGCTTTTGCAAGATCGATGAATGGAATAAACAAGTCACTTTTCTGCTCGTGGAATTTCTCTTGCATCTGTCGGGTAACAAAAATTATATCGCATGTACTTCGTTCCTCCCGAAATCTACACTGTTTTTCAGGAAGTGTTGACTCAGTGAAATGTTTTGTCAGCCTGGGTAACATTTTCTTGGCCAGTAGTTTGCTAGCATTTACAAGGAGGGAGATGCCTCTACTGTTGCCGCAATTTAAGCGGTCTTCTTTCTTCGTGTAGATGATTACAATATCAGATGGACTTTGTTCTTGGTTCAAGATAGCCAGTATGAGATTAAGGAGGCACTGCTGAGGTAACTGGCCACCGTCTTTGTCAGCTCAGATGGTATGTCATTAGGATCAGGGCTTTTGTTATTTTTTAGAGATCAAATGGCCTGAACAGTTTCTGGAAGTGTAGGTGAAACATCGAAATCTGCACTTGAGGAGCATTTGGGATGTTATCAATGATACTGTGCTCCACCAGGTTTCTTTGATTCAGTAAGATATTAAAGTGTTGTGCCCATCTTTCTGGGATTGCTTGCTTGTTCTTTCAGGAGCTTTCCTCGGGCTGATTGAACAGGGTTTGCGTTGTGTTTGGCTGGAAAATAGATGGTTTTTGTGGACTTGTAGAGCCTATGTTGGTCGTTAAGATCACCCAGCCTTTGCACCTCTTTTGCATGTTCAGCTCACCATTTGTTCTCCGTGTCACGTAGTTTTCTCTGGGCTTCGCTTCTGAGATTCTGGAATCCTGTTTTACGGCTAAAGAGCTAGAGTGATCTTGCTGGTTGTTATGTGCTCATTCTTCATTGCAAAAAGGTCATGTATGCCTTCCGCATTTTCATCAAACAAGTCTTTATGGCTGCGAGTGGAGAAGCCTAGTTTTCACCTGCAGTGCTTTGAAGCAGTGTCTTATTGTTTCGTTACTCTGCGTCTATCTCTGTTGGATTGCTGTTTGGTTTCAGTGGCAGGCATTGTAAGAGCTTCTCTGCAATAGTGCTGCGGAAGATGTTACAAGCTGCTACATCCTTTAAACTACTACAAATTAGTTTCTTGGCTGATGGTCTGCAGCACATTTGGTGGCATATAACTAGTTGCAGTTTAGTGACAATAAGCTTATGTTTTGTGGAGCACTCAGCACCTCTCATAGCTCGGGTTATAAGGACTTCTCTTCGATCCCACTGTCTTACAATGACATAATCAGTAAGGTGCCAATTTCTACATCGTGGGTGCATCCATGTGGTCTTGTGTTTATTCCAAAGTTGAAAAATGGTGTTGGTGATGATCAGATTGTTTCTGAGGATAAGGAAAGCAGTCTGAGGCCATTGTTGTTTACCAACATCATGGCAGCCTATAATACCTTGCCAGATATGATTATTTTTTCCTACTCTGGCATTAAAATCTCCAAGAAGGATCAGTTTGTCATTAGGTGGTACTGAGTGAACGGTAACATCCAAAGAGCCATAAAAGGAATCTTGACAGTGTCCTCAGAATCAAGCGTTGGGGCATAGGCATTGATGAATGTTGCATATTGGCCTTTAGAGAGTGGTAGGCTATGTGCCAAGACATCAGCCTCTCTGATATACCCACAGGTGTTTCTTGGATATTCTGTATTAGGTTGGTTCGGACTGCAGTGCCATTGCCATGGTTTCTTTATACGTTGTCTGAGTGCCCCCTCCAGAAATAGGTATACCCTTCTCCTGCTTCTGTTAAGTTGCCATCTCCTGAGAGGCGAGTCTCAGACAAGGCAGCAATGTCAGTTTGATATCTTTTCAATTCATGGACACTAAGGGCAGTTCTACGACGTGGTCGTGTGTCAAGCAAGGTTCATATGTTCCAAGCAGCAAGAGTCAGAGGGATTCTTTGGGTTTTTTGACAGCAATATGGGATGCCTTGACAGACGTGGTTATCTGCCTAGGTTGTGTGAAGCAGCAAATGTTTAGGCTACCATTTTTAAACCCCTACCCATCAAGGGTAAGCAGTAGGGCATCCGTTTCTGGCTGCTTGGTCGCACTGGGTGCTGCCAAAGCATGAACTGTTTCTATGTCATCATGCCAGCGACCACTGGGACAATACCGTCTGTGTGCAGGATTCGAGCGAGCGACTTCCACCCACATCCATGGCCTGTCACTGTCACCCGGGCCTATCCTGTCGCCATAGGTCTTTTGGTTTTGGTTGAAAGGATGAAGTGGGAGGTGACTATAGTAGTGTGGTTGCCCAGTGAATGGATTTGATGTGATGGTGAGGGTGTGCAGTCCTTACAGCCATGTGACTTGGCTCTTCCCAGCCTGTGATGGTGGCATGAAGATTCACGACGACCATCTAGTGAGCAGGGTTGCGGGAGTGTGGCGGGTGGTTTGCCTGTCGAGCCCTGCCTCCCATGAGACTCTACTCACGGATTTTTCGTTCGTGGTTTACTCTCGTAGCCATAACCCGTGCAAGAACAATCCGCAAGGCAGGGGACATGGAAACGCTTAGTCTGACCCCTCACTGACGGCCCCTCATTCATGGGTGACCCTGTCTTCCTGCTAAGTCTGGGGAGGATCTGCCCCCGCTGGTCAGGCCCACCAGATTAACAGAGCACGCAAGCCCCCCGCCACGACAAGGTTGTTCCCGTGGAGGGATATACATACGTATAGAGATACACAATACGTGAGTACTTGTCGACCGAGTACCTGTGTCGCGTCGGAATAGCCATAAGTACTACAGAAGGACAGGGCAAAACAGTCACAATTATTACATACATAATTACCTTGATATCTTGAAAAACAGACCAAAGCTTGATACTCCACTTTTCTTTATTCATAGCAAGTTACATTTCATCCATTATTACTTACATACACATAGCTGACTACACAGTACAAGAATCCTAGTCGATCTCGCCCGTGTCGTGCTGGAACAGCCGTAAATATGACACAAAGGGGTAGGCAAGACACTGAACAGTTACTTGTCCTGGGATGACCTGTAAGCCAGAGGGATGTCAGTTAAGTGCTCAGCCAGTAAATAATTTATTTCCTCAGACCACTGCAGAGGTGGTTGCAGGTACAAAAGATATTCTTTGTCTTGTGCTGCGTCGATATTTCCAGTAACACAAACACACGCATTATAATGAAAAATAAGGACGTCAGTTTATACCTACAGCAGTATCATAACTGCTTCAACTAGGAGGTTTCACCTGCAATAGACTGAATTTTATCTGCCGATATATTGAAAAATTACATAACGTGTCCTTGGGCTAAAGAGACTGTTTCGTATCTATATTAGTCCGTATGAATCTCACTGTTGGACCGCATCTCGGGAGCTCGAGAGAGAGAGAGAGAGAGAGAGAGAGAGAGAGAGAGAGAGAGAGAGAGAGAGAGAGAGAGAGACAGAGAGAATCAACTCTTCCCTATACTAGCCAAGTACGGATTAACAAAGTGTGTTTGTACTGATAACAGTCCAGTACTCACTACCAGTATTTGTGTGTGCTGGAGTCTGCGTACATCCTTGTTATGAACCGATAGATTACGAACTTAGTATTTTAGCATTATGAAAGAACATTCTATTAGCACTCCCGTTAACCTACAAACGAATGCTGACCATTTATATATCGCACTCCAGCTAATGTCAGACAGTTTCCCTCACCTCATAATCTCACGTCACCCAAAAGATGTGAAAGTATTTCGATTTATCCTTGAGCAACGGCTGACGACTTTTGTACCTTTACCCTTTTTAACGTCAGATCATTTCTCTTGCCACACTGAAATAGCATGTCATTTAAGGGTCGAGATGTGCATCACAAATATAGGTTTTGAACCCCACACCCAGGCATACACCATTGATCGGGAGACGAATACGTTATCTCCGGAGCCCTTGCGGCTCCATAGTAATTAGCAGTAGTCATAATGATATAAACTAGAGGTCCCCCCAAGGGGGAAATCACACCAGCCGCGAGCCGATACATATCTAGCGCGGCTCGGGATATTACCTTGACTTTGACCTACTTTCACTAATTTCGAACTCGTAGGAGATATTCATCCCTACTACACACCTGTAAAATTTTGTGATGATATTATGACTGGTTGAGAAGTTTTTGTGGTAACACACTCAGATACACAGACAGACGGACAAACTGAAAACAATACTCTTAGGAGATTTTCATCCCTGCTACACAGCTGTAAAATTTTGTGATGATCTCTTGAGCGGTTGCGAAGTTACCGTGGTAACAGACACACAGACCTTGGCCTACTTTCAACAATTTCGAACTCGTGATCCATTTTTTTCCCCTACCACATACCTGTAAAATTGTGCGTTGATATTATGACTGCGAAATTATCGTGCTCACACACACACACACACACACACACACACACACACACACACATTGAAAACAAAACCAGCTTCGCTATCGCGGCTGGTAACAAGACGTTACTGAGCTGAAGGAGTAGGTGAAAAAACACTAAATNCAGACCTTGGCCTACTTTCAACAATTTCGAACTCGTGATCCATTTTTTTCCCCTACCACATACCTGTAAAATTGTGCGTTGATATTATGACTGCGAAATTATCGTGCTCACACACACACACACACACACACACACACGCACATTGAAAACAAAACCATCTTCGCTATCGCGGCTGGTAACAAGACGTTATTGAGCTGAAGAAGTAGGTGAAAAAACACTGAATTGTCAGGGGAATGATTTCCCTGAAAACCCAGACTCATCAAATTCGTACAAAGAAATGGTGGTGAAACAGAGAACAAACATTTCATGTACCAAAGACCTGATGAGGCAGTTTCATACTGCTTACCTTTTCAGAATCAGCGCAGAGATTTAGCGTACAAAGGACACAGAGTACTGTGATTCTCTTGCAGAAATTTCATGATTATGAAAATAATGTTTTCCCCGTATCAAGAGACCTCACCCGCGAAGGAGAGGGTGGCCAAGTGGGTAGAGGCCGCCTGCTGTCGGAATTGAAGCAGTTTCAAATCCCGTCTGGGGCAGGGAAAAGTTTATGGATTGGAAATTAATTAAAGCAGATGTTACTGATCTTCCTTAAGATCCGCCGACATTTTTAAAACACACCTATTAATATCAATAATCTGTCTAGTATTATGTGGCCCTA
>JAGKTI010029856.1:0-10743 GCA_018397915.1 Birgus latro
GATTAACGCCTGGCCAACGCTCAAGAACTTCGTATTATGCTCTGTATTTCAATCGACGATGTTATTGATCAGAAAGATACTCACCTCATAGAAAAGGTTAACACCTTCTTGCTAAACAAGAGTGAGTGCACTGGTAAAAAATGAGCGATGTTATTGGTAAATAATGTACGAGGGCATTGCTTAATAATGAGTGAGGGCTTTGCGTAAGAATGATAAATAATGGACGTAGGCTTTATTACATAATGGTCATGAATCTTTGTGAATAATGGATGTGGTTTTTGTTCGGTAATGGACTTGCTAAACAATGGACGTAGGTATTGCTAATTAATGGACGTTGTTCTTGCTAAATATTGGACGTGGTTCTTGCTAAATGTTAAATGTTACTACATAATGGACGATTGGACGTGGCTTAAGTGGTCTTCATTAAACCTTTTACTGATAAGTTATTCTCGAAAACCTGATAAAATAATCTAAACTAGCAAGAACTATTAACTAGGTAATCAGACTGAGGGAGTCTTTGTCTTCCCATTGTTCCACTAAGCCCTGCCCTCTTTCATTCTTTTTTTCTTTTTCTTTTCATACAGTCCCTACCATTCCTTCCTTCCTGCCTTTTTTCTGTCCCCAGTATGTACGTTTCCTCCATTGATCCTTCCCTCACTACAACTCTGTTCATTAGCCTCTTTCTCTTTCCTTCTTTCCCTCCTCTAATCTCTTCACTTCCCTCTCCATTTCTCTTCTCTTCCTCCTCCACCTTTCTCTTCCCTCTCATTCTCTCTTCTTTTCCCCCTCTTCTCACTTCTCTTCGTTCCTCTTCTCTCTTCATTCCCTCCCCTTCTCTCTTCTCTTGCCTGTTCGTTTCTCCTCTGCTCCTCTTTTTCTCTCATCTCTTCCTTCTTTTCTCGTCTCCCCATCCCCCTTCCCTCATCTATTCCATCTTCATTTTCTCTTCTCTTTCCTTCTCCACTATCTCTTTCTTCCTCCTTTCTCCTCTCTTCCTGCCTTTTACCTGTTCTCTGACCTTTTCTTCTCTCATCTTCTATTTTCTTCTCTTATCTCTCCCCTTTTCTTCCACACAAACTCTCTTCTCTTTCCCTTTTTTTTCTGTTCTCCTCCCTCGTTTGCTCTTCTTCGCCCTCTTTTCTCGTCTCTCCCTTCAACTTTTCTCATCTTTACGCTGTTATTACCTTCTAATTCCCTTTTTTCTCATTTCTCTTCAGTCTTCTCTTTCCTCTGCCCTCATCTTCACTCTCTTCTCTTCCCTCCTGCATTTTTCTCTCTTACACTTTCATAAATACTCTGTTTCCTACTTCCACCCCATTTCCCAGGCCACACCTTGCCACCTATGTTTGCATTTCTTCCTTTCCCGTTTACCTCCTTCTTCATTCTCCTTCTTTCTCTTCTCTTTCCCATTCCTCACCCAACTACCTTCTTTCTCCGTCCTATGCTACCTGTATCCCACCTCTTTCTTGCCCCTTCTGCTTCCCTCGCTTATCGCCTCCCTTTGTTCTCTCACCCCTTCCCTCCCTCACGTTCTCTTTCCTTCCACCGTCTCTTGTTCCATACCTTCGTACCCTGTCACTTACCTCACTCATTTGTCTCCTGTCTTTCCTCCTGTCCCCTATCCTCTTTTCTTCCATACCTGCTCCTTCCCTCTCGTTCCCTCCCAACAACACCTCCATTCATCTTTACCTCACTCTCCTGTGCTTTAAATTCCTCCATTGTCCCCGCCCTTTCACCCTCCTGTTCTCCCTTTTCCCTTTCTCTCAGAGTCCCCTCCTCTCTCTCGTACCCCCCACTACCCTTCCTTATCCTTTACCTTCTTTCCCTACCCCCTTTCTTGCTCCACCCTAACTCCACTCCCACCCTCTCCCTCCCACCCTCTTCCTCTCGTTGCCTCTCTAAGCCCTCACATTCCTTTCCAAACCCCTGCCTCTTACCTCCCCTTCCCTTTCTCTCTCTCTCTCTCTCTCTCTCCGTCATATCTCTCTCCTCCTGTCTCACCATTTACCTTCCCTTCCTTATTGCCATTTTCTTTCCCTCCACTACCCTTCCCAGCTCTATACATTCGCTTTCCCTCTTTCATTGTTTCTCACACCCCTTCCATCCTCACCCTTTCCATACCCATCCCATTCTTCCCCACCCGTCCCAGATGCTTCCTTTCCCTTCCTCTCCCACATTACTGCCTTCCCTCCCCTCCCAACTTTTTCCATCTCCTTCTTTTCCCTTCTCCTCATTTCCTTCCCTCCCCTCCCTTTTCTCCCCCCTCCTTTCGTTCTCCCTCCATTAAATCTCCCTTCCTTCCTTCCTTCCCATTGCCTTCCCTTCCTATCTTTTTCCCCCTCCCTTCTCATTCCCCTTCCTTTCCTTACGTCTTTCTCTCTCTCTTCCATCCCTCCCTTTCCGCTCTCTCCAATGCCACTATAATCCTCTTCCCTTTCCCTTCCTTTCTTCTCTTTCCCCTCCCTTCTCTTTCACCCTTCCCTTATTTTTTCTTCTCTTCCCTTTCTCCTCCTTCCCTCTTTTTCTTCCCCCTCCCTTCCTCCTCTCTCCAGTCCCCTTCTTCCCTCCCTCTCCCTCCATCCCTCAGCCAATCACCCGAGTCAACCCCCGCCATTGACTTGCTCAGGCCCCACACAAACCAAGTCTCCTTTTTATTCCCTCTCTCACCATTGTTCCTCATTTTTCCTTTGCATTCTAAGGAGCACCAAAATAGACCTATGTCAGTCGTCATCGATCAGGCATTCAGAGTTAACCCCTTCAGCCCCAGGATATGACTATTTATTCATCAATTTATTTATTTATGCTTTATTATTTATACCTTGGCTCGACATACAGAAGACTTATAGTAATGCGAGGACTAATTAGGGCATTTAATGAACCTTGCACTTCAAAAAGGGCATTCAACCCGTAAAGTCATCATCTGGAAATAACAAGAATTAAATAAAAAGAAAGAGACCGGTAGATCGTATTAGATGCTATGAAGAAAGCCAAACTGGAAAAGGCTCCCTTAATTTTAGTGTGTGGTGAAATGGTGAAATAATGGGGAGAGTTGGAGATAGAATGGAAATGGGAGATGTCCAGACTGGCCTGGGAGGAAGGTAGGGTCTCGGAGGATTGGAAATGAGGAATAATTGTTCCCCGGTACAAGGAATGAGAGAAAATGAATCACAGTCATAATGGTATTTGTCATCTAGTGAAATCTTCACGCTAACTTATGGGAGTGAAGCTTGGACCCTGTTAGGACGCAAGAGTGAGAGCTGAGGAAATTTATCTGAGAGGAGCATGTTGAGTTACATGGAGAGCAGACATGGAAAGAAAGTAAAGGAGTGTTGTAGTGTTGATGTGGATGGGATTGATAGTGTTAACAGAAATACTGTACTCTGATACAATTTGGTCATGTGGAGAGGATCGAGGATGAGAGACTGACTAGTAGAGTGTATGTGATATGAGTAAGATGGAAGGGAAGAGGAGGAGAGGGAGACCAAGCACAAGATGGAAGGATGGAGTACAGAGACATATATGAGAGGGGTGTTTGATTTGGAAGGAGGGCAGGCAGTTGGCAGAAGGCAGGACGACGTGGAGGCCATTAGTTTGAGGCCACCCTTTACGGGAATAAGACGTCTAGCAAAAGATAGATAGATGGATAGACAGATAGACAGGCGACCACCTTCCGTCCTCTACTGGCATTATATGATCTATAAAACTTCAGTTTCCTCAGGGGGGTCGAAAATTCCAAAGCAGCCACTCCAACCCCGGCCTTGTGTGTGTGTGTGTGTGTGTGTGTGTGAGTGTGTGTGTGTGTTTACCTATATATGTATAGAGAAAAATATGTAGTTAAAGCGGGAGCTGGGAATAATACTATAACTTTTACAATCCGATGACGTGTTTTCCACTTTTTTTTATGCCACTCAGAGACCATTATATTTAGATTACGTGAGACTGAACTGCAGATGTGAAATACGGACATCATTTACGCCTGAGACTGCAATGGAGAGGTGAAATGCGGACTTCATTTACACCTGAGACTGAACTGCAGAGGTGAAATACGGACTTCATTTTACACCTGAGACTGAATTAGAGGTGAAATACGGACTTCAGTTACGCCAAGAGTACAAGAACTGTCTCTTAAACTTAAAATCGAAAGGAGTGAGCAAAACCGTCCCAAAAAGATGTCATCGGACTGAATGGGTTAAACAGAGGATATCTGCTGATAATGAAGGCAAGGACTGAAGCAAAAATAACTGAAAGAGGAAATGAATGCTTTAACTTCAGAATTACTGGAAGATTGAGCTGAAAAGATAAGATAAATAGGACTGACAAGTGACTAAAACAACAGAAGCAGTGAGCGAAAGAAAGGAACACGAACTAAGACTGGAATGGACTGGAAATAGGGTTGGAATGGAATGGAAATACCGCTGGAGGGGACTGTAAATACGACTGGAAGGAACTGGAAATACGAGTGGAAGAGACTCGTAACAAAACTGGACGAGGAAACTATGAATATTATCTTTTTTTTCATCTGACGGAACTGTGCCACTCCCACATTTTGAATAATCAGTCGTTGTTGCTTGAAATTCGATTAGCCTTGCATATGAGGCAGGAATGCGTCTCCTTGGTTACTAGTCTGACTACACTTGATTACCTGAGATGAAAGGGGTTTGGAATCTTCATAAGGTTAGAAAAAAATAAATCCGGATCCGTGGATGAGTTAGAACCTTACTATTTCATTTCCTTTTCTCGTTTCAGTGTAACCCGACGGCTCTGTTTCCCTGTTATACAGATTATACAGACGTCTACCTACTCTCTCCCTATCCTCCGAAAAGAAGACGGTAGATTGCAGGAGAAGGATAAACTTAGCGTGCAGTCCACCGGGTTCACATTTCTTTATAATTACTACTACTGTTTTGTTTTATTTTCTCGTACATGTTGCAGTCAAGTACCCTTCTTGTTCTTAATGCTTTCACACTTGCTGCTGAAGAGAAAAGGATGCCTTCACGTGGTGGTATCAGCATAACTAGACGGCTCAGCTGCCAGGTTGTACAAATGCTACCTATTCTATCCATGTCTCTGTCCTCCAAAACGAAGACGGTGGACTGCGAGAGAAGGGCATACTTAGCCTGCAGCCTACCGGGTTCACGTTTCGGATGAACATGAAGCCACAGCAACAATAACAGCAAGTTTCTATGTACTGTGTTTATTTATTGTCTGTATTTTCCTCTTCGACTTTCCTCCTCCCCAGTCTTTCTCCTTCCCGACATATCTCCTCCCCAGTCATTGTCCTCAGTTCTTCTCTTCGTCTTTCTTCTCCCTGTCCTTGGTTTTTCTTCTTCCACCTGTCTTCTTCCTCCTTTTTCTTTGTTGACTTTCCTCGTCCTCCACCTCTCTTCTCCCTGGCCTTTCTTCTCTACAGTCTTTTCCTTCCTTGACTTTTCTCACCCCCATCTTTCCCTTAATCGATTTTTTTTCCTTCCCATCTTTCTCCTTCTTGACTTTCCTTTTCCCAAATCTTTCCCTTTCTCAACTTTCTTCTTCCACATTTTTCTCCCTGACTTTCCGCCTTCCCAACTTTCTCCTCCACGACCTTATTCCTCCCAGATGATCTTTTCTTACCTTTCACTTTCCCATTATTTCTTCCGAGATTACCTCCTCAACAGTCTTTCTCCTTGATTTTCCTTTTCTCCAGACTTCTCCTTGACCTTCCTCCTATCCAGTCTTCTTCCCCCTTCATCTTCCTCCTCCCAGCTTCTTGACCTTCCTCCTATCCAGTCTTTCTCTTCTTGCCCTTCTTCCTATCTCGTCTTCTTCTTCTTGCCCTTCCTTCTATCCAGTCTTCCTCTTCTTGACCTTCCTTCTATCCAGTCTTCCTCCTCCTTCCTCCTCCTCCTCCCAGATCTTCTTCCACCTTTCTCCTTACTAGTCTTTTCCCTCCTTGACTTTCCTCCTCCTCTCCAGCTCTTCTTTTCCTCGGCTTTCCTCCTTATCCAATCGTTCTCCTCGACTTTTCTCTGCCACTCTTTCTCCTCCTTGACCTTCCTCCTCTCCAGTGTGCCTCCTCGTCGCCAATCTTCCCTCGCCACATCCCTTCCACATTCCTGGCTCTAGCCGTTGCCATGGAGTCAGAACAAGAATCGATTTGCTTATTAGCTCCGGATATTACTGCAGAGAGATCAGGGTTGCACTGAGACGTGGAATGGACACTCTGCTGTTAGTTACTGTAATGGTAAAAATAATAACAATGAAAAAATAAGTCAAACTGTCATTATTACATCGCAATTAGGTACTTAATGCATGAGACTTAACTACTCTTTATGTGCAGATCGCTTTGAAACTACCTCCTTTATTTTCAGTCTTCGCCTATCGTACCTATAGTCGGTGTGCTTTTGCCTGACGGAAATGGGTAAATACACGAGACCTGTATGACACAACCTTAGTATGTATTCAGGATGGACGGGGAGCGTTAATGTCGAAGTGATGGCATGTGATGGTGTGTGGTATGTAGGAGAACTACTGGGCCTTGGGAATGGGTTGTGAAACCTATGCCCAGAGTCGGACACACACACACACACACACACACACACACACACACACACACACACAAAACTCCCACAGCCTTTATATTAAGTCGTGGTGTCAAGATAGTCAATGACCCTTAGATATGAGCTAGGAACGCGTCTCTGTGGTTACAGTAGTCGACGCTTTCACCCAACAGAGCCGGACCAATCCATAACTTGTACGCTACGCAGTGGTTGTTTGAAATTCCATAAGCCTTAGCTATGAAGTACAATAGTCATGAGCTTACTCTACCCTTTTTACTCTAACCTGGCCTAAAATTGCCATCTCTCCATTTTGAACTGTGAAAATAGATTAACACATGAAACTGCTACTAGTCACAGAAAAGTGCAATTGATGGGATGTAGAACTGTAGTACTGGCTTATTCTACTATCAAGTTACATTAAATAAGCTACAACATGACGAAAATCTGAGCCAAGTTAAAGTGAAAATAGTTTATATAGTCAAATCAACTCCCCAATCTAACTACTCTGAAATCGTGAAGGTGTTGACACGCCCTCTGTTGTCGACAATAATTTCTGAAACATATGACAATGACTCACCATATCTCACCTTTATGTATCTTTGCTAACTGCAGTCTGTAATGTGGGATGCAGGCTGACAGCATCAAACAAATACAGGAGTTTTATAAGAAGTCATCAAACATTGGGGTCTTGCCTACACCTTCATGCACTTAACTTCGGTGACGTCTTCCTTAAATTTATTCTTGTTGCTACCAGACGATTTTACTCAGCTCTGGATAGAATTTTGGAAGGGGAGGAGTTAAAATTAGTCATCATTAATTCCTTCTCTACTAGAAGTCTTGAACAAAACAGTATGGAGACAACAGGAATACAATGGAAGAACGCCATCAAACTGAAAGAGTTACAAGTACACCCTTAAGAACAGTGCTATTTGTGTCACGCTAGAGGGATTTAGTAAAAGAGTAAATACTTTTTGTAGTTTCCGCTTTCTTTCCGCTCCCCCTCAACGTTCCGTTTTGATAGTTTTAATTATCTCCTTCACCACAGCCGCCGAGAAAACTGCAGCTGGAATCATAGACGCGCGGTGCAGGAGGGCGATAATTCCCTAAGGCGGCTTGCCTTAAACTCTTGAATTCTGGGGTTATGAGGGAGATGACTACAGTACTGAGTCTGCTTTAATTCCTTTCTCTTCTCCCCTCTTTCCCTTGCCTAAGACTCCCTCTCCCTCAACCCCCTGCTTTTCCTCAAGCCCCCTCCCTTCCCCAGCCTCCTCTCCCTACCTTGAACAAACTCCTTCAATCTCCCACATCTCTACAGTCCTTCTTCACCCCATCACTACAAGACTCCTTCCCCAGTACCTCTTCTCAACACTTCTTCCCCCTCCTTCTGCCTTTCTCGCTTCCTCACAGTCCTTCCTCTCTTACCCCCTTTCCAAATTTTCCAATATTTCTTTCGTCTCACTCCCAAGACTCATTCTCCTTCTAGACTTCCTAAGACTCCGGCCTCTCAACACCCAGATTCCTTCCCCTCCCACCCTTTCCAAAAACTCCTTTCCCCTCCTGTCTCCCCAAGAACCCATTACCCTCCCTCCTCCTCTCTCCTATTCACTCCCAGAGACTTCTTACCCCACCCCTCCCTCGTAAAGATTCCTTCCCATCCGCCCTCTCTAAGTTTCCTTCCTCCCTCCACGCCTAAGACTACTTCCTCCTACCCCCCTCCCCTCCTCACACTCCCCCACACCCCAAGAATCCTTCCCTCTTCCTTTTCCCCGGGCCTTCCCCCTCCCTCATTCTACAAAGCCCCTTTCGCTTTCCCTTTTCCCACGACTCTTCCTTACTTATTCACGATTCCTTCTTCTTGTCCCTCCCCTTCCTCACGATTTCTTCCCCTTCGATCCCAGGGGCGTAAAAAGAAACTAACCTCGGGATTATACTGTATAAACGAAGTAAAGTCGTTAGCCCTGAAGTTCGGAATGTGGAATTTGGCACTGCTTGAAAAGTACTTCGCTTGGAGAACCTAACCCCTTTTCATTGAGCAGTGATGTGATCGTCTTACCCTCTATTACGTACATACAAAATTATAGTGTGACAGGTCAGCTCCAGGTGTTAAAAAAACAAAAATGCTGTTTTTTACCTCATTCCCTTTATAATAAGCGTGGAAACTTTGACCAGATTTTTTATGAGGTTTCAATAATATGACAAAAAAAAGAGAAAAGACTAGCCTTTCCCACGAGACAAAAAAATAAATAAAAGCAACTCAGGAGTGTAAGGAACCAAGGCATAACTAGACTCTTATACTAATACCAGAACCATCTAGCCTCAGGGATTTAAGAAACCCAGAAAGACTAGTCTCTTACACTACAACACCAGACCAAACAAGCCTGAAGGGTGTGAAAAAATAGAACGGAAAAGACTAGCCTCCTGCACAAGAAAACCAAGAAAAGCTAACTTAAGGAGTGTAAGAAAATTGCCCGGATCCGTTTCGAGTTTGGTGTGTAGACCTGGTTTAGGTTTGGTCCGCCCGCATACAAACGCTCTGCTGTGGGCTTCGTGGTCTCTTTTTGCCCCACTCCCAACCTCGCCCACTCACACCTCACCGTCAGTCTGATTGCTTTAGAGATACTGCGTGCCTTCTTTTTTCACACTCCCTTCCTTCATGTCTTCTTCCTATGTGTCTGTCTGTCTATATATTCACTTACATGCTTCGCCCTCTGCCTTTTTGCCTGTCTATATGACCTTGTGCCTTCCTTTTCACATCCACTTCGTTCATGTCTTCTGTGTGTTTGTATATATGTTCATCTACATACCTCGCGCTCGACCTGTTTGACATTCTGTTTATTTGCTCATGTGCCTTCTTTTTCGACACTCAGTTTCTTCATGTGCCTCATAGCATGGCTTTTCTGTCACCTGTCTGTCTGTCTGTCTACCGTATACGCATCTCATACATCACTGTCAGTCTTATTCTGCTAACATTCAATGTGCATTTTCTTTCCTGTGTCCTTGCTTGCAATGTTTATCTTTTGTCTGTCTTTCCTTATATTAATCTACATTGTTCCTCTAATCATTAATTTACTTGCTGGCAACATCCACTTACTCGATGTAGTGCTTCCTACTTCTTCTTTCTCCTTCCTCATTTTATCTCTTTATCTTTCCTCCTCTCTTGCTACTACTCCATATCCTTCCAGTGTCTTATTATTACAGTTCTTTCCACTTCAGGTGGTTCTACAGTTTACTTTGACTGACAAGCCTAATGGTTTCCTATGACCATGAAACAATTTACAACGCTGAGTGGGAACCATATAACCAACATACTGGGTGACGTGGGGTTTTCTGTGGTGTCCCAGTTAAATGGGTGGAGAGATACAAATGCAGTGCTCGTCCAGGACCAAACCTCCATATTAATCTCCACACCTCGTTGTGGCTTGGCGCTGTTGGCAGCAAGGGGACATTAGTTCACTGCAAGGGATGGCCCTGCAGGAGCGGTTGCTTGCCTGCGGTTGATGGGTATGCTAGACCAGACAGACTGGGGTTGGTCAACATCAACAACAACAGCCTACCTTCCTATCTACCTACTTGAGAAGTACGTGAGGGAGGGTGGACTGGAAAGATATAAGGACAAGGAGTTTTTGTGGGAGGCAGACAGAAATAGGCATGTCTAGACATACAGAGACAGACAGATAGATAGATAGACATAGACAGATAGGTAGACAGACAGAAATATAAAGATATAAACAGATATAGATATATAGATATGCAAAGGTAGATACATAGATACGGATATATAGATATATCTCTCTATCTGTCTGACTGACTGTCTGTCTGCCTAACTGTCCGGATATGTTTATTTCTGTCTACCTCCCACAAATTCTCCTTACCCTTATATCGATCCAGTCCACCCTCCCGCACGTACACTTCCCTCTTAACCTTCACCCCACTCCAACCGCTAGCATATACTCCTTGACTTACCTCTTCTGTTTCACTCCACCTATCAACCCAACAAAATCTTCCACAGGAGTACCGAATAAAGTTTAATAATATCCAGCTTAATCCTGCATCGTCCTTAACCATACTTAGGGTTTCATTCTTTCAGCATTTATCTTGGAAAGATCATATGACATCACTTGTAAAATCTGCTTCCAAGAGATTAGGTGTGCTAAGCCGACTCTGTACCCTCTTTACTCCTGCACAGTTGTTGACTTTATACACGGGT
>JAGKTI010029857.1:0-12550 GCA_018397915.1 Birgus latro
TCAAAATGTCATTCCTTCTCTCTATCTTGACCACTGAAGATGGTGGCAGTGTCCACCGAAACTGTTTGGTACATATATTCTCTGTCTTCAAGTGTGGGTTTTATTTTCCGTCTACTGTTCATATGTATCCTGGATTACCTGAATGGCTGTAGTTCATCCAAGCCCACCCTATTTAACATATATGCTGCATTATTAACTCTGTACTGAATCAACTGCCATCAATTCATCTCACTTCACCTTAGAGCACATAATATTCAGACATTTTCTATTTTTAAGCTACAACAAAACTGTTCAATAATTACCTTGAGCTGGGAGAACTCAGAACTTTGTGAAACGATAGCCAGGATGTCAGCCTCATTCATGATACTCTTGAGGAACTCGTTGAAGATCTCAATGGTGTCATACTTGATGTAGAACTGACTGGCAATCCTTCCCATGTCTGGTGAGAGAGACAAGGTGTGCTTAATAACCATTACAGTAAAAGTCCAATTATTTGGTACAACTGGCACCTCGGCAGTTTTGAGAAATAGTCCCATTTATGAAAGTCTTTGATTGTTCAGCAGATATTCTGAATCATCTCGGCAGTCCAGAAAGTGTTATCTGTGACTTGTAGGCCTACTGTGTCATTACACTGGTTTATGTTCACTAATTTCTATATTTTTCAGATTCAGGTATGGTACTGTATTGATTACAGTATCATACAGTATACAGTACTCTCTCCAAACACATTTGTATATAAGTAGTGATGCAAGTGTTCACCAATAAGGTATCGAGTGGGTAGATTTTTCGATTATTCGGTATATCCCATTACTCAGCATCGGCCTGGTCCCATAGATGCCAAACTGAGTAATTGGACTTTTACTGCACTAATAAATAACGGAGCAGTAATATCCTGCAAAATCATGTACATTTACTGAATATATACTGTATTTAGAAGGTACAACAACCAAACATTAGAAAGCACAAATGAATGATTTATGAACATCAACAAATCTCATAAACAGCAATGGCATCCCAAAACATTAATCAAAATACTGTACCTACTAAATTAAATGAAAGATTAAACACGTCATTATCATCATCATCATAAAGCCATTTCCCACTAAACACTGGGGTATGAAGACTCCAAAAGCCAAAAAACAAGAAAGCATATATGTAACAAGAATATCAACTAAGTGATATGAATGGAATAACTTTTTTTTTTTTTTTTTAGGAAGGAGATTATCATATTAAGGCATTTGAAACAACTAATATATATATAAAGTACCGTATCATACCCAAGAAATCTGCAGATAACAGGGTCCTAGTTGCTTACCTGTAATGTGAAGGTAACCAGTGGGCTCATCAAAGCGAACCATCCTGGCCTTGTCAAGAGCACGGGCACCCTTGACCAGTAACTCTCGCCGGAAGATATTCAGACCAGGATCTTGCTGAGCATCCTTGTACAGCACCCCATATACCTGAGAGAAGCATCAAGGTTGGTTAGGTTACAGTGACACAATGTACACAACTTGGAGTATGAAATGAATGTGGCTAGAGTGAGCATGAATGTGGCTGGAGTGAGTAAATACTGTAATTGTAAAAATACCCCTGGGGGTAGGCGGATTTTTCAAGAATTCTCCCCCAGTATCCCTGCTTGTCGTAAGAGGCGACTAAAAGGGTTGATGGTGGGTTAGTGACCCACCCATAAAACAACTAACTAAAAATACGAACAAGAAGCCTTAGACCAGGACTGACCAAAAGTTGACGAAAAAGGACCGGACAAAGGACGAGATAAAGATTGCGACTTGGAATGTAAGGGGTATGAATGATGAGGTGAAAGAGGGAGAGATCGTACAGATGCTTGAGAGTGCGAATGTGGATATATGTGGAATAACTGAAACTAAATGGCGAGGTGAGAGTGTGACAGAATGGGAGTATGGATGGGGTATTTGCACGGGAGTAGGTGAGAATGAGAGGGTGAAAGAAGGAGTGTGTATTGCTGTGAGCAACAGATGGAAGGAGAATGTGAGAGAGTATGGATCAGTTAGGTCAAGGATTGTGTGGGTAAGAGTGAAAGTTGGACTACAAATGTGAGCAATTGTGTGCGTGTATGCGCCAACACAAGATTGTGTAAGTAGAGTGAGAGAAGAGTTCTGAACAAATGTGGAAGCATGCTTGGAAAAGTTTGAAAGGAATGAGAGAGTGTTTCTGATTGGAGATATGAATGGAAAAGTAGGGAATGAGAAGGTGGGTGGAGTGGCTGGTGAGTGGTGTGTGCCTGCAGAGATGGATGAGAATGGCAGTGCTTTAGTGGACATTTGTGCCGGGAGGGGGTTGGTGTTAGCTAATACCCTCTTCAGGCACAAAATGATCCACAGGTATACATGATGAGTGTTGAGAAGGGTGGATGGTGAACTGAATGAACGGAAGGCAATGACTGACTATGTGTGTGTGTGTGTGGATGAAAGGATGAGATGTGTAATGGATGCCAACGAAGTTAGTGGGGGTGTGAAAGATAAAAATGGTAGATTACTAGTGGAGAAGGGAGGAAAAGTGAACTGATGGAGAGAACAATTTACCGAATTGTTGAACATAGAGAATGAAAGTAATGCAAGTATGCTGGGGAATGGCGAGGAGAAGGAGGGTTGTGAGAAGAGAGGAAGAAATCAGTAGGATGGAAGTGGTGGAAGCAATGAAGAAAGTTAAACTGGGGAAAGCCCCAGGAACTGATGAAGTGTGTGGTGAAATGCTGAAGCATGGGGGAGAGATAGTAATAAAATGGATGTGGAAGGTGTGCAGATTGGCCTGGGAGGAAGGTAAAGTCCCAGAGGATTGGAAATCAGGTATAATTATTCCTCTGTACAAAGGAAAAGGGGAAAAAGAAGTGTGTGGTAATCACAGGGGCATTTGCCTTCTTAGTGTAATAGAAAAGTATATGGTAGGATACTTACTGACAGAGTTAGGGAAATAAGAGAGGAATTAGTTGGAGAAGAACAGGGAGGTTTTAGGAAAGGAAGAGGTAGTGCAGACCTGATATTTATTCTTCGATCTTTAGTAGAAAAGTTTCTAGAGAAGGGAAAAAAGTTGTATGCAGCCTTCATGGATCTGGAGAAAGCATATGACAAGGTGGATAGAAAAGGATTGTGGAAAGTATTAAGAATATATGGAGTGGATGGGAAGTTGTTGAAGGCAGTAAAGAGTATGTATGAGGGTGCTAAGGCTGCAGTGCGTGTAGATGGCAAACTGAGTGAATTTTCCATTTGAAGGTTGGATTGAAACAAGGATGTCATGTCGCCATGGTTGTTCAATCTGTACACGGATGGGGTTATAAAAGAGATACAAGGTCGGGCAGTGGATGTTGGAGCGGCCCTAGTGAGAGAGGGCAGTGTTTGGAAACTCCCTGTACTGTTGTTTGCAGATGATACTGTGTTGTTGAGTGAAGACGAAGGGGAGCTGCAAGGCTTGGTAGATGAGTTTGGGAGAGTGTGTACGAAGTGAAATCTAAAGGTGAATGGAGGGAAGAGTAAAGTGATGGTCTTCAAGAGAAGTGAAGCCAGTGAATGTACAGTGAGATTGGATGGGGAGGATATGGAGAATGTGAGTGCATTTAAGTACTTGGGTAGTGTGATGAGTAAGGATGGAAGTCTGGAGGGTGTAGTGCTTGAAAGGGTGCAGCAGGGAAGGAAGGTTGCTGGTTCACTGAAAGCAGTGATAAGAAACAGGGAAGTGAGCATGGAAGTGAAAAAGTTGTTACATGACAGTATTGTGATACCAACTCTAACATATGGAAGTGAAGCTTGGACCCTGTTGGAAGAACAGAAGTCAAAAGTGAGAGTAGTGGAAATGAGTTATTTGAGAGGAGCATGTGGAGTCACATGGAGAGACAGACTAACAAATGAGGAAGTGAAGGAGCGTTGTGGTGTGGATGTGGACGTGATAGGAAGAGTTAGGAGAAACACGTTAAGGTGGTTTGGGCATGTGGAGAGGATGGAGAGTGAAAGACTGATGAGGAGAGTGTATGTGAGTGAGGTGGAGGAAGGGAGAGGAAGGGGGAAGCCGAGGATGAGATGGAGGGATGGAGTGAAGTACATGAGAGAGGGGTGTGTGAGTTGGGAGCAGGGTAGCGAAATGGCGGGGGACAGAGCGACATGGAGGCGATTTGTTTGTGGCCACTCCGTGTGGGATTGAGGCGTCTGGCAATAGATAGATAGATAGTAAAAATACTGACAGGATAATCAGAACGCAATATGAGCATAGTTGTTCTACTCAGAGTTAGTCTTATCTCCCATATACTGTTCACTATTGCAAATTAATTTTGTCTATCTACCCATAGCCAAATGGCCCATGAGGGGTGGCCACAAACAAATCACCTCCACACTCACCTGTCCCTTGTCATTTGACTTTCCTCCCTCCAACTCACAACCCCTCTCACATATCTCTCCACTCAATTGCTCTTGAAGCTTTATCTGATAAAAGTAATGCTTCATAAAAAAGATATAAATGCTCTAAATACCTCCATCCATCCATCAACCAATCCTATGTTGCCCCACGAGGAGTGTAGAAGCTGGGGGTTAGCAGACTGGTCCTGACTTTTAAGATAACTTCCACAAAAAAACAGAAAAATCTCTACCTGTGGATTCTTGCGCATCCGAACATAGAGATAAGTGTAGCTCAACCATTCAATGGCTTCGTCAATGTTGGTCACATTACCCAACGACACCTGCAAGAACACAACAACATATTTAATACCTTTACAAAGACACATAGTTCATCATGAGAGAGAGAGAAAAAAAAAACATTTTAATACTCTGAGGATGACTGGAATAAATTACATAAGACATCAAAGCCATAAAGAGCTGATGGAGACCTTTTCAAATACTTTTACTGTATAGGCAAATATTTAGCATTATACTGAAGTTGTCGAAAAGAAAAGAAAAAAAAATGCATAAGTAGTTTTCATACAGTTCCTTGACCAACCTCAGCATTCAAATTATCAGCCAAGTGGTTGATAAAGGAGCTCTCTATTGGATACTGGTTGGTGAGGAGTGAGAGGTAGTGAGTAAGTTTGTCATGTGTTGTGATAATGGTGCCATGGCCGCTGGTGTCAAACTGAGGGCGACCGGCTCGACCAAAGATCTGCAGCACATCCAGGATACCCAGATCCACCATTGTGCCATGCTTGGAGTCATAGATGTCCGTGCCCTGAAGAAGGTTAATATCATCATTACCATCACTAATACCTCCTTTTCTATTACAATTCACATTACAATTACCAGTAACTAAAACTACAAGATGTACATATGCAAGAGGTCTATTGGATAGTACTGTATCCTGATAAGTCATTCTTGGTGTCCCCAAGCAATCGTTTGCCTAATTCGGCCACAGGCTCTTAGTCCATCCAATCCATTTTCCCATATATGTCCTCAATCCCGCATCTCTGTCACATTCATGGTCCATCTATCTTCCTCCTTCTCCCTGTTAAAACTGCCATGGATCAATACTCACTTTTCAAGATATCAAATACTGTGCACTGGTCACCGTCATCATTAACATGACCTCTTTTTCCGCCCAAAGATGGGGTAAGGTAGGGTTCAAAAAGCAAAAAAGCACAACAAAAAAAGAACTAAACAGAACACCTTGCCTACTGAAGTGGGCAACTCACTCATTCACAATTCATGGCCCCAGAATCCTGATTCCACCTTATAAGTATAACAATGGTACTTACTTTGATAATGACAGCATGGGCTGGCAGGTTGACACCCCATGCCAGTGTGGCAGTACACACTAACACCTTGATGTACCCTTGGCTGAATAAGTTCTCAATCTGGTTCCTGTTCAGGGAGGCAAGGCTAGATCCAGAAAGATATTACAAGCAGAGCTATCCGCTATGACAAAGCTGCAGTTGTGCCAGTGTGATATATAAAAAAAATTGAAAATGGGGTAATGTAGGATTGGATGATGGATGGAATAACGCAATGGACTGAACTTAGCAAAGATAGTTTCAAATCCTAACTGCTGCAAGAATTACAGTATTTGAGCAATATTACATCAAAGCAATGGTACATGGAACACTGCAATGTAGAAAAAAAAAAACTACAGTACTTACTATCATATCAGGGTAAACAGAACATAAAAACAATATATTATAAATCATCTAACTTTTCTCAACCCAAATGACCCAGACTCATCTACGAAAAACTGGTCATATAACGAAACTTTGTTTACTATGAAAATAATAATCAATATCAAATAATGACAATAATAATAATCCATCCATCCATCCTGCAATCCTATGTTGCCCCATGAGGAGCATAGGAACCCAGGGCTAGGCAAGTTGGTCCTGACATTTCAGAAGAGAGTGACCAGCCTCACTCTTCCCTGAGTGGCATTACGTGAGAAATAAACCCAAACCACCCCTTCGATATAATCCTGAACTGGATCAATCTGATTGGAGTGCCATAATTACTCATTAACCACCAGGGGAGGCGGTAGCTCGATCGGTAGAGAGTTGGCTTGCAGTCCCGAAGGACCCAGGTTCGAATCCTCGCTGGGGCAGGGAACAGCTTAAGGATTTGAATTTCATTAAATCAGGCTTTACTGATCTACCAGGAGACCCGCAGACATGTCGTAAAAATAACCCCGCTAATACCAATACATCAGTCCTGTATGAGACAGCCCTAGCATGTATTCAATATGGACGGTGGGTGTTAGCGCCGAAGTGGTGACATGTAGAGGTGTATGGTATGTAGGAGGACGGCTGGGCCTTGATAGAAGGCTGTAAAGCCTATGCCCAGAGTCGGACACATAAAAAAAAAAAAAAAAAAAAAAAGATGCCATGATTTGGTTATATGGTTATCACCCACCATAGTAAATGGCTTCAGGGCATACAGAAAACCACTTGGCTTGTCATGCAATGTAGTCACTCACAGGCAGAAGGAAGTGGAAAGAATTAAGGAAAAAGACAGAAGAGGGAGTGTGAAGTCACCAGTAAGCAGAAGAAAGAGGAAAGAATGATGGAAAGAAGGACAGAAGAGGAAGGAAGGAAGAGAGGAAAGGTATATAATAATAATATTAATAATAATAATAATAATAATAATAATAATAATCCATCCATCCATCATCCAATTCCTATGTTGCCCCATGAGGAGCGTAGAAGCCTGGGGCTAGGCAATTTGGTCCTGACATTTAAGATGAGAGTGACCAGCCTCACTCATCCCTGAGTGGCATTACGTGAGCAATAACTCCAACCACCCCTTGGATATAAACCTTCACTGGCTCAATCCGACTGGAGTACTGTAATAATAGTAATAATAATAATAACAACAGTAACAATAATCTGGTCTTCTAGTTCTCAAAAGGAAATGTGCCAGTCCTTCCTAAGGAACTGACTAGTGCTCAACACTTATTTACAAATTTACAATTACTGTACTGTACAAGAACTGTGACATCTATCATACAAAATACATATTTCAAACTTTTAATTAGTAAAACAAATGAAGTCTGATGTTTGTGAAGTCTGTGAGAGAACAGACTCAAAGAAAAACATCACTGGGCTGTGGGGGTAAACCATGAGACAAATCATCATTGTTGTCATCACCATCCATACCTCTTTTCCCACCCTTGGGTGGAGGGGGGAGGGGAACATACAGTCATCCCTTAACATTCACATTTGCAACATACGCGGTTTTCAATATCCGCGGGTGGACATAACATACATGGTTTTAAATACCCGCGGGTGGATACGGTACTGGGACTGCATTCACTAAGGCATTTTATCTTGTTGAACTCTACTGACACTGTTCACTGGAAATGTAACATTATCCCAGGCACAGTTCATGGCTGTTTTAGTGATTGCATTATCCAATGAATCAAATATAACACTCTTCCTTCGGCCACTTCATTTATTAATGCCATTAATTCATCAAGGGAAAAGTTAGGACAGGCTGGGAGTATTTCTTTTCTTCCATGTTCTTTGCAATCTTGGCGGTAAAGGATTTTGTTGTGTTTACCAACTGATGCAAGGGGAAAGCTCTGTGATTGGTTGGTCATATCAAAGCTTTGTATGTAACAGCCTCTGTTACTGGCTATTCGGAAATCAGCTGGTAAAGGCTGAAACGCCTGATGAACCTGATGACCCTCCTCCCATCGCCGAGGACAGGTAGAGTGAAAATTTTAACTGTTTTTATAGATTTTCTTGCCCCTATTACTGTACTTTTTGTAAAGATGTACAGTACATAGGAAATGGTGGGTGCCATCACTCACAGAACATTTGTTTTTGCTGTCAGGAGTGTCAATGATGTGGAGGCTGGAGGAGGGAGCTGGGACGAGTAGTCAGAAGAGGCCATCCAGTAGTATTCATTATTTTTAACTTTTTAGTGTTTTTGTATTAAATAAAATGATTGTAAACATGCAAATAGAGTTTTTCTTTATTTATATAAGGAAATGGGGGGTCCAGGGGTGTTTTTATGGGGGGGCAGCAGATATCCGCAGATTTTTAACATACACTGGTGTGTCTGTTACCTAACCCTCGTGGTTGTTAAGAAAGCACTGAACTCTCATTTCATCACCATTCAAGTCCTAGAATCCTGCCACCTCACAGACATACACATCCATAATGAAACACATCCTCAGTTTCATGTGACTAAGCATATAACCAACTCACCTGTCTGTCCTCAGCAAGCCAGCATGGTGAACCCCAAACCCAGAGTCAAACAACTCAATCAGTCGCTTGTTCCTGGACCGGCCAATGTCCTTGCGGGCCCGGGTGACATCTGGCCCCTCATCCGGCATGAAATCCTTGGTGCGGCCATTCTCCTGGGCCAGTTTGATCAGGTTCTCGGCTGTGCGTAGCGTCCCATTACGTGCATGGACAAATACCATCACCTGGAGTATGTATGGTTGCTGCTGTTATGTGCTCCTCTGTTTATTCTACCTGTTTATTACAAGCATGTTTGTGGTTGTTACTGTACATGTGCTGCTCCTGATACTCTACCTTTTTACCACCTAAACTTTGAAGGTTGCTACTGTTATGTACTGCTCCACTTATTTACCTGTTTATCTACCTGCCAATGCCTTTATGACATTACTGTAGAGGATCAATAAACCTCCAGTCACCTTTAGGGGATCATGTCTAAGCAGCTGGCAAGACCACTGTTCAGACTGAGGCACCTTAAACATTCAGCCACTTTACAAAGACAACTACAGTGTTCACCTGATGGCCTCGTTCCAGGAAGTGAAGGCATTTGTCAAAAGTGACCCTGTCCATGTCCTCCATCTGCTTGAATTTTGCCATGGCCTTCACACCAATGAATGACAAGCCCAGTGGAACTGGACGAAATCGCCTGAAGAAAAATTATGGTGCTTTAGTTGGGAAAGGTCCGTATCATGATTTATTTTTAATGAAGTTACGATGCTGATGAAAAAGAGTAATGCTGTACAGTAGTACAAACATGATGTGGTATTTTATGACATTATGAGGAAAATGATAAAAAACAATAATGATTATTTAACTACAAAAGAGAAATGTGATGGGGCTAAATATTTATTTAAAAAATATATATATAAATAAAACTAAATTAAGGGAAAAACCAGTGAATGTATTATAAAGGCAAGATTAAGTTAGCTATTGCCTTGATGCCTCTTACCCATCAAAATAGAAGAGTCCTTTGTATGGGTTGACTCTGAGGAAGGTGGCCACATCTATGTAATTGGGGAGGGTGGCTGACAAACCAACTATTCTGATCATCGACTGCTGTGACTCAACCTGTTGGAAATTTACATAATACAGGAAAAATCTGATGGTTTCACAGTGCTTGTCAGTATCTCATTAATGTGGATGGATAACTATTCACTTTTCAACTGAGAGAGAAGAAAAAGAAATGGAGAGAAGAGAAAAGGGAAGAAAAAGAGAAGAGAATGAAGAGAATAAAGTGAGAAGAAACAATCAAGAAGAGAAGAGAAGAGAATGGATGAAAAGAAAAGAGAATTGAGGGGAGGAGGGGGGAGGGGAGGCATAGAACAAAAATGAAAAGCTAACACATGGCCAGTACCATACGTAGTGTTCGAGCCACCAGAGTCTCCAGGACTGGGCCTCGGTCGCCGTGTAGAAGGTGCACCTCATCAATAATCAGAAGCTTCACTAACTGGGACAGCTGAGTGTCACCTGGGAACAACAATGCAAATCATACAAACAATAAAGAAAATGACAATACCAAAAATTTCACAATGGCAATTTTTGTGAGACTATAGTATGTAAAACTGGATGCACATCATCATGATTAATACATACATTTTGTTCATTTTTGGTGTTGCAATTTCCTCTGTTTCCAATTCACTTGCTAAAAAACAAATTCAATTCAAAGAAAATTTTTTGCTGCTTTCTAAAGCTTCTCTCTCTGACACCCAACCCATAAGGTCTGAAAAACTTTAACCCTTTCACTGTGCTTTACAACTATAGTCGTTCTATGAATTATTCCCTTTCACTGCAGAAATCGACTATAGTCAACGGGCCTCAAAAAACGGTTTGAACTGGCCCCGCTGTACTCCAGGCTCTTGCCGACGTTGCTATGGCAACGGCGTCCCAGAAGGTGCCGCCATCACTTGGTGGCAAGTCGAAACATCATGTCAACAAACATGCCCGCCCAGCTGATCGGGTACTTGGCCAAGTGTCGCCATTCAATAGATTTTTACCATTATTTAGGTGAGTTATATGCAATGTAATGTGATTAGATATTTCTTAAGAATGTGCTGGATGTGTAAGTGTGTAGAAAACGCTTGATAATGAATATAATATTACGGCAAACACCGGACCTTTACTCATCAGCTGGCCAGCATCTCGGCGCCCTTTTAATTAAATCCCTGGCAAATTTTTTATTTATTCATCGTCCTGCTGACAGTATATGTGGTTATTAAGGAAATTTAGTGCTGGCAATGGATATGTAAGTATTAGGCAATCACAAAAGTGTTGTAGACAATTACCTAAGACCATGTTGATTTTTTGCTGGAGAATTGACACTTTTTGAGAACCAAGCCGAAAATAAATTCAGCAGCGAAAGGGTTAAAGACATTCCATGAGGATTATTAATGTTAATGTTTTCCACTTGAGGTACGGGTAGCTAGAAAATAGTTGCTTGCTCTTCTGTGGGACATACTCAGTGGCAAAGAACACCCAATTATTATTTCACCTCATTTGATATCATGGTAACCTTACTGTTTTTTTGTCAACAAATCATGGGCAATACAGTCACCAAACTGCTACACTACAAGATCCATATATCATCATGAACTTTCAAATTACATCCACTCTACTGTGAGAGCTGACCTGGTTTACGAGTTGTAACATCCCACTTCTCTGGTGTTGTGATAATCATTGTGGTGGACATGATCTCTGGCTTAGTGAGGTGCATGTCTCCTGTCAGCTCTCGCACAGTCAGGCCCAGAGGTTCCAGGCGCTTGCCAAAGTTACGAGCCATCTCACCTGCCAGGGCCTTCATGGGAGCTATGTAAACAATCTGCAGGGATGAGGGATGATAATATTAATACAAATACTGTACATAATAATAACAATCTGTCTTTACAGCTTGGGAGTTCTACCACAGTCACTCAACTAGAAAGGTTAGCTCCATCAGTAACAATGTCTTATTTTAGTTTATTCCTGCAACCTCCACATAATTTTAGTCAACTTTGAAAAATCCTGCATATTAAAGGAGATTCATGGTGGCCAGCTATTTCTAACTTGGGGAAAAAAAAAAAAAGTCCCAATAATACAGACTGTATTTTCAAAGCTTGGCAAGAGTAAGCCAAATGTGAAGAAAAACACATGCAGCACTGTACATATATGTAAACACACCTCATCTGTCACCATATTTCCCATGATTACTGGAAAAAAAATATGTGTATATATATATATATCCATCCATCCATTATCCAATCCTACGTCGCCCCACAGAGGAGCGTAGGAGCCTGGGGCTAGGCAAGTTGGTCCTGACATTTGAGATGAGAGTGACCAGCCTCACTCATCCCTGAGTGGCATTACATGAGCAATAAACCCCAACCATCCCTTGGATATAAACCTTCTTCAGCTCAATCCGATTGGAGCGCCGTAATTACCCACTAAACCATCAGGTGCAACAATTTGGTTATATGATTACCACCCAGTGTAGTAAATGGTTTTGCTGGTGTACAGGAAACCACTTGGCTTGTCACTCAGTGTAGTCACCTACAGGCAGAAGGACGAGGAAAGAATGAAGGAAAGAAAGACAGAAGAGGGAGTGTAAAGTCACCCACAGGCAGAAGGACAAGGAAAGAATGAAGGAAAGAAAGACAGAAGAGGATTGAAGAAAAGAAGGATGGAGGAGAAGAAAGGGCAGACACCAGAGAGCAGCACTACATCGAGTGGGTGGGGGGGTTGGGGGGGAGATCTTCTTCTACTTCTTTTTCTTTTTTCCACAGCACGGGGTGGGATAAAAAAAGGCAATTGTGCAATCCATAGGTTAAATTGTAACTTCAGGATTGCATATGACACAGTTAACAGTAATGAGAGTTATAAAAAGGGGCTAAACTACAAAAA
>JAGKTI010029858.1:0-12550 GCA_018397915.1 Birgus latro
GCGGCTTGTGGCCTGCACTGTGTCGGGTCTATTCTCCTGGCAGCTTGTGGCCTGCACTGTGTTGGGCCTGTTTCCCTGGCGGCTCGTGGCCTGCACTGTGTTAGGCTGGGCGTGGCTCGTGGCTAACGCCGAAGAGGTGAGCTCTGGGACGGCTATGGTCTGTATCAGTGAGCTTTTGTCACTAGCAGCTGAGGGACGGACTATGGCCAATCCTGCCTCATGCACGGTACGGCTCGTGGCCGGTACCGCGGTGCCGCTCTTGGGGGAACGCCTACAGGAGACGGGCCGACACGCGTCCGTGGCGGGGAGACAGCTGGGGAATGGACAATGGCCAATTCTGCCCCGTACCCGGTACGACAACTGTCAGTACCGCGGCGCTGTGTGGAGTTGTAAACTCCACCCCTTACCTGCAGAGCTGTGCTCCGGCTGGAGACAAGGTGCCGGCGACTGCTACCTTTCCGGGCCCTCACCTGAGCACGAGAGGGGCACCGGGAAGTCGAACAGGTAGGTCGTTCCTGCTCCCAGCCGCGTTGCGCTGGTGGTAATCTCCCGGTGATCTGAGGGGGGTTGGGGGAGCTGGTGTCGTCTGCTCCGTTTGCCGTGTGGTTGGTGGCTCTAACCCCTAACTCCTGTATTTCACCACCCTCTTCTGTGTTGAAGTCACGACCCCGTGACTGGAGGTGGTACAGGTGGGTGTTGGTCGTCCTGTGGATGGGGTTGAGGTGGCTGAGGAAGGACGTCCAATGGTCGGAGGCTACGTTGGCAGTGAGTTGGGGCGCATAGGCGACCCATAGGGTGGAGGGGTGTTTCGCTTGCCGGAGGAGGAATAGTAGGTGGTGCATGCTCGTCACACGTAGATTCCGTCCGAAGGTGGGGATCCAGGTGACTCTGGTGACACGCATGGTGGTGGTGGCAGTGGTGTCCTGGAAGCGAATGCTGGCCAGAGGCAGCCTGGTGCGGCTTATATTGGCGGTGGAGTGTGGGTGCGGTGTTCCCCTGGGAATGGAGTGGGGCGGGTTCTTCCACACGAGGTGTGGAGAAAGGAGGGATATTGGGGCGGTACTGGGGGGCAGGATGGGCGGTTGATCGCTACTGGGCGACTGGGTGGGCGTAGGGGTTGAGGTGTAGCGCATGGGTGGGCATGAAATGCGCCCGGAACGGGTTGTGGTCGTGGTTAGGTGTGGAGTGGGCGGTGACGAGGAAAGGGAAGGCGGGGTGGGGGCGGGCAGAGTATGAGGTAGCAGGGTATGGTTGGCTGGCGGGGTCGACGGGGTGGGGGTTGGGCTGGGCGAGGAGCGCGGAGAGGCCAGTGTGGCATTTCTGGCCGGCGTGCGGTGAGCACGTGGAGTGGGTGGTGTGGCGGTGGAAGCCGGGGTGGAGGGGGAGGGAGAGGAATAGTAAACAAAGGGCTCTTCCTGGGGAGCAGTTGGCATGGGACTGGCTCTCGTGGTTGGGGTGGGTGCGGAAGGCCCGGTGGAGTCACGGGAGGGGCGGTCGTGGCGATTCCTGTAAGTGCGTGGTGTCCCGTGGTAGTCGATGACGACTTGAAAGGGGTTGGGGACCATAAAGCGAGGGGCAACCTTACTAGGGGTGGGCAAGCAGGCCACGAAGACCTCGTCGCCTGGTTTGTAAGGGTTAGTCGGGGAGGAATCTGTCTGAGCGTCTTGGTGGTCATGCAGGTGTTGCAGGCGACGCTTTAGGTGATATAAAGGGTCCGCGAGGGAGGACGGGGCGAGGGGTTGTAGGCGTTGTCGGAGAGGGAGCAGGAGGGGCGCCTCTCCGAATACGCGTTCGTGTGGGGTAATGCCATCGTCGTAGGGGCATGTGTTCATCCCCCACTGTATGACTTTGACGTGGGCAGGCCATTCTTGATCCTGGGTGCTCTGGGTCTGGGTCCTAATTTGGTTTAAGAGGGTTCGATGGCTCCTCTCACATACCCCATTTCCTTGGGGCCAGTATGGGGAGGAGTGCGAAATGGAAAACCCAAATAGGACGGACACTTCTTTCCAGATTTGGCCCATAAATTCGGGGGCATTATCGGAGTGAATGGCCTGGGGGACGCCAAAGTAGGGGAAGACGTGGTGCATGAGGGCATCGGCTATGGCGACGGCAGCGTGTTCCTTGGTCGGGCAAGCAATAAGGAACTTTGAGTACACGTCGACGAAGGTGACGATGTAACGGTAGCCGGATTTGGGTGGCAGGGGCCCGACAACGTCGACGGATAAAAGCTGCCAGGGCTTGTGGGCGGTAATTTTGCCGGTAGGACCCGCTGTGCGGGTAATGTCCTTTCCAAGGCAGCATGGTCGACACGCCTGGGTGACACGCTGGGCTAGGGTGCTGGGGTTGGGGGCCCAGTAGAGGTCATTGAAGACCTGTGTCAGCTTCTTTGTGCCCGGGTGGATGCCGTTGTCCGAGTGGAAGTGAGTGAGGATGCTCACGGCGGAGTCCAGGTCGAGGACAACGTGGCCGGAAGGCGTGAAGAGTTGGTCCCCTTGCAGGTGGAGTTTATTGAAAAGGTGCTGGGGAATCCAGGGAGGTCGGTCTCGATCTTGCCAGTGTTGGAGTAACTCAGACTGAGGGAGGAGTGATTGTACTGGCAGGCAGGAGAGGGCGTCGGCGTTGGTGTGTAATTTTCCGGGCCGGTACGCGATCCTATAATCAAACTCCTCCAGTGATTCGCGCCAGTGGAGGAGCTGGGCGTTGTGGGTGGCTGACGTCCGTAGCCACTGGAGGGACTGGTGTTCCGTGATGACGGTGATGCTGGTGCCCGATAGGTAGGCCCTGAAGTAATCAAGGGCCCAGACAACCCCCAAACATTCGCGTTTGTTAACCGCATAATTGCGCTCGGCGGGGTTTAAGGTGTGGCTGGCGCAAGCTATGATGTGCTCGCGCCCTTCCTGGACCTGGGCCAGGATGGTGCCTATGGCCACCAGGGACACGTCAGTATACAGTCTGAATGGAAGGTCATAGTTGGGGAAGGCGACGATGGGGGAGGAAACAAGCTTATCCTTCAGGGCGTGGAATGCGGCGACGCAGTCGTTGCTCCAAACGAAGGGCTCACCCTTTTTAGTGAGGTCGTGGAGTGGTTTCGCAAGGTCGGCGAACCCTTTTATGAGCCGTCGATAGTATGACGCGAGGCCTAGGAAGGCACGGACTTGGTGCACGTCTTGGGGAAGCGGTTGATTTGCGATGGCTTTTAACTTTTCAGGGTCGGGAGAGATGCCTTTTCCCGAGATGATGTGTCCTAGAAAGGGGACCGAGCGGGCAGCTAGAACGCATTTAGTAGGCTTGAGTTTGAGCTCAGCCTGGCGTATCCGCTGAGGCGGTGCAGGTGATCAGCCCACGTTTTACTGAACACGATTACATCGTCGAGGTACGCCAGGCAGACTTCCCATGTCAGACCGCTGAGAACGGACTCCATGAGGCGGGAGAAGGTGGCCGGGGCGTTGCAGAGCCCAAAGGGGAGAACGTTAAACTGGTACAGTCTCCCGTTGCTCATGGAGAAAGCCGTTTTCTCTTGATCCTGGGGGTGGACAGGGACCTGCCAGTATCCTGACTGGAGGTCCAGCGTAGAAAACCAGGTGGAGCCATGTAGGGAGTCGTCTATTCGGGGGAGAGGAGTGGCATCTTTTGTAGTGACATCGTTCAACCGGCGATAGTCAACACAGAAGCGTTGCGTGCCGTCTTTCTTCCGGACCAAGACGGCAGGGGAGGACCAGGGGCTGGTAGAGGGCGTTATGATGCTGGCGTCCAGCATCTCTTGAACCTGCCGGTCCTCCTCAGCCCATTGGTGCGGGTTCTTCCGGCGAGAGGGTTGTCGAATGGGAGGCCCAGTGGTGTGGATTTCGTGGGCTAAGTACGTTGTATGCCCCAAGTCGGCGGGCCCGGTGGAGAAGAGGTCCTGGTGCTCGAGTAGCAGGTGGTGTAGCGTCTCGGCCTGATGCGGTGATAGGTGTTCAGGTAGCGGGGGAAGGGGAGAGAGAGGTGACTCTAGGGGTGTGGTGTCACACAGCTCTGCCGGTTCCAGGTCGCCAACCAAAAGTCCCTTCGGCAGAGTGAGGGGCATGGCCGCCAGATTCGCCACTTTGACGGCGTTCAAGTGGGGCGGAAGGAAGGTTGGCGACATTAGTCAGGCCGCGAGGGGTCCTGTGGGGACACTAGGGGAGAAAAGAGTATGGGTCCCCGTGGGTTTGTTGATTTTTAGCCATGCTTCATGGTGAGGGAGGACGCGACTGTCGCGGGAAATGTGGGGCCGGGGGCCGGCTTAGGGGAAGGTGGAGGGGCGCTGCCCTGACTTGCGCACGTACAGATGCTTGCAGGTTCTTGGGGGGGGGCTGCCGAAACTGCAGTCGCCTCCCGTGGCAGTCGATGTGTGTGTGGAGCTTTTGCAGTAGGTCTAGCCCCAGGTAACCGTCATACGCGCGGCAGGACAAATCGAACACGACGAAAGGGTGACGAGTGGAGGCTTGTTGATGCGTCGTCGCTTGTAGGGCTTGTGTTTCCCCACGGATCTGTAGGGAGCCTTCCCCCGCGTCTACAAGGCGGGTTGAAGTGGAGAGAAGGGGTCCAAATTTTCCCAGGTGGCGGGAGTAAAAGTGAGTATATAGGCAAGACCTGGCGGCTCCTGTGTCCACCAGGAGTCTTGCCTTGACCCCCTGCAATTTCATCTTTTCACAAACGGGGGGTCGGTATTTGGCAGAGGTGGCCCCTGCCACCGTGGGGCGGTGCGGGGGCAATCCTAAAAATCCAACGCCAGTGGGGCCTTTACAGCCGGCGTCAGGTTCCTCGACGAGAGGGGGGTGGGGGTTCGCTGGGCCCTCTTCTACTGCCAGCATTGGGCGGTGCCTCGGTGGGTCGGCTTGCCTTTTGCGCGCCACCTTGAGCTGCTCACAAATGTCGTGAAGTGGGCAGCGGCTACTACAGCCGGTGAACTCCCACGGGTTGATCGTGATGAGGTTTGTACTGCTGTCCTGAGGCGACCGCTTTCTGGTGGGGTGGGCTCTGGGGAGAGCTGAGGCGGAGGTATCTCGCGGTGGGGCTGGAGAGGGTTGGGGCCGCGTAGGTGGGGGTTTTGTCGGGAATCGGCTGACAACCCTGATTTGTTGCGTGTCGGGACGGGCGGCGATTAGGCAGAGTATGAGTTGGACGTCGCGGTCCAAATTTCCTGTCGGGCCATGGATGGTGAAATGTTCCTTGACCATGCCCTGAAGGACTCTAAGGGGAGTATTAAATATATGTTCATCCCGGGTATTCACTTGAGCTTCCGGGTATGCGGCGGTGATGAGTCACCCAGCTTGGACCAGGGTATTGTCCAGGTCCCCGTCATATCTGAGGGCATCTAGTTGTGATACTGCGACAACTTTTCCCAATGACGGGGTGGTAGCGTCTACAACAATTTCTGTAAATCTAGCCCATGTGAGGTCTGGGACTATCTTTGGTGCTATGCTAGCTACCGCCTTTCCCAAGTAAGGTAGAGTGACCGCAATTTTCTGATTATCTTCTTCAAAACCAGTGTCTAGCAATGGCTTGACCATTTGCAAGTAAGTGGAGATGTCTCATTGTTCTGGGTCAAATTTTGGTAGGGGTACATGTGTTTTGGCTGCCATTTTCACAAAACCTATTCCAGCCCTTTTTTTACCGTCCGGGTCAAGAACCACCGCCAGCCACCAGTGTTATGCTACGTATTTGTGGGACGGTTTCTCGCCCTCAGATACGCAGGCTAAAGCAGGTCCCTATTCTAGACCGGGAGGTAACTCCTAAGAGCAGGACTGGACACAAAAACAAGGCAGTGGATATCACACATGTATTCTACACATAAGACACAGGATAATAATACATCACAGATATTACAAAGGATTTGCCGGGGAGGGGCAAGTGAACACTATACACATTTGCTATCTGTCACTTTACCTTTCTTGTTTAAGTATGGTACTATTCACCCGACACTCGTGTGGCATACAACACATTTATATCTTCGACACAGGAATGGTTTTGACACAATCTCTAAAACCCATATAGCACTGGACGGCACTGTATACATGTATCTCTTACTTTACACCTGTGTTTCAGGTAACTGGCGGCCGGGAGTCTATCACAGGTAGGGTCGCCCATAAAGGTATTTAACAGGGGGGGGGAACGTGGTATTTGGTATGCCTGGTCGGCCACGCGGCTTAGACAAGGGGCTGGTGCAGGTTTAACTGGACACAGGGGAGGGGGAGCGTAAACACCCGCACAAGACACAAAGATACACAAGGGGGAAGTCTAGGTTGTCACTGAGGCTGTCTAGGGCAGCAGGACTCTACCTTCCGATATAGGTCCTGCCTCGTTCTATCTACTGGCACGTCCAATCTTATTCGGGGTTCCTGGTCACTTCACTTGGGGATACATGGTCGGGAATCACTCGTAAGATCCTGTAGATGCACACTAGAACTGAGCTTAAGGGTACACACACATATATATCGATAGTCCACTCACTTGGGCGACACTGATGGGCCCAGGGCGATTCCTCCGTCAGGAGGGAACAGGGGTGGAGTGGCGTGCTCCTGGGCAGAGTCCCACACGTGGCTGTGGGGCTAAGGGCTCGGCCCGAAGAGGGCTAGGAGCTGGGCCTGACGTCGGATCTGGGAGCGTCGTCGGGAAACCTCGCCCACCAGTAGGTCGCGCCCCGGTGTGCAGGGCAACTCTTGGGGCGGCAGGAGACCCAGGGAACTGGAACCCGGGGCGGCTGGGCTGCGGCAACGGCTCAAGGGCGGCGTCGCCGTCAGGGATGCCTCACGGGAAGCTCGGTCCGGGGGAGTGGCGGATGGGGCTCGGCGGCGGCTTCGAGGTCTACGGGGGCTCTGGTCCGGCAGCTGGTTACCCGGCTGGAGTCGTAGGGAACCAAGGTCCTGGGAGAGACTCTGCCACGTCTCGGGTGTGGGGCCTTCTCCGACGGCTGGTGCTCCCGTAGGAGGGGAGCGGACTATGGCCAGCTCTACTTCGGACCCAACATGACTCGTGGCCAACGCCTGGTGGGCTACGGGGAGGACAGTCTCCTGGCGGCTTGTGGCCTGCTCTGTACTGGGCCAAGCGTGACTCGTGGCCAACGCCTGCGGGGCCGTAGGGATAGCTGCCTGGCGGCTTGTGGCCTGCACTGCACTAGGTCTAGTTTCTTGGTGGCTTGTGGCCTGCACTGTGTTAGACCTGATCTCCTGGCAGCTTGTGGCCTGCACGGTGTTTGGTCTGGTGTGGCTCGTGGCTGGCGTCGAGAGGGCGCAGGGGGAGATGGTTTCCTGGCGGCTTGTGGCCTGCACTGTGTCGGGTCTACTTCTCTGGCGACTCGTGGCCTGCTCTGTGTTAGACCTGGTTGCCTGGCGGCTTGTGGCCTGCACTGTGTCGGGTCTATTCTCCTGGCGGCTTGTGGCCTGCACTGTGTTGGGCCTATTTCCCTGGCGGCTTGTGGCCTGCACTGTGTCGGGTCTATTCTCCTGGCAGCTTGTGGCCTGCACTGTGTTGGGCCTGTTTCCCTGGCGGCTCGTGGCCTGCACTGTGTTAGGCTGGGCGTGGCTCGTGGCTAACGCCGAAGAGGTGAGCTCTGGGACGGCTATGGTCTGTATCAGTGAGCTTTTGTCACTAGCAGCTGAGGGACGGACTATGGCCAATCCTGCCTCATGCACGGTACGGCTCGTGGCCGGTACCGCGGTGCCGCTCTTGGGGGAACGCCTACAGGAGACGGGCCGACACGCGTCCGTGGCGGGGAGACAGCTGGGGAATGGACAATGGCCAATTCTGCCCCGTACCCGGTACGACAACTGTCAGTACCGCGGCGCTGTGTGGAGTTGTAAACTCCACCCCTTACCTGCAGAGCTGTGCTCCGGCTGGAGACAAGGTGCCGGCGACTGCTACCTTTCCGGGCCCTCACCTGAGCACGAGAGGGGCACCGGGAAGTCGAACAGGTAGGTCGTTCCTGCTCCCAGCCGCGTTGCGCTGGTGGTAATCTCCCGGTGATCTGAGGGGGGTTGGGGGAGCTGGTGTCGTCTGCTCCGTTTGCCGTGTGGTTGGTGGCTCTAACCCCTAACTCCTGTATTTCACCACCCTCTTCTGTGTTGAAGTCACGACCCCGTGACTGGAGGTGGTACAGGTGGGTGTTGGTCGTCCTGTGGATGGGGTTGAGGTGGCTGAGGAAGGACGTCCAATGGTCGGAGGCTACGTTGGCAGTGAGTTGGGGCGCATAGGCGACCCATAGGGTGGAGGGGTGTTTCGCTTGCCGGAGGAGGAATAGTAGGTGGTGCATGCTCGTCACACGTAGATTCCGTCCGAAGGTGGGGATCCAGGTGACTCTGGTGACACGCATGGTGGTGGTGGCAGTGGTGTCCTGGAAGCGAATGCTGGCCAGAGGCAGCCTGGTGCGGCTTATATTGGCGGTGGAGTGTGGGTGCGGTGTTCCCCTGGGAATGGAGTGGGGCGGGTTCTTCCACACGAGGTGTGGAGAAAGGAGGGATATTGGGGCGGTACTGGGGGGCAGGATGGGCGGTTGATCGCTACTGGGCGACTGGGTGGGCGTAGGGGTTGAGGTGTAGCGCATGGGTGGGCATGAAATGCGCCCGGAACGGGTTGTGGTCGTGGTTAGGTGTGGAGTGGGCGGTGACGAGGAAAGGGAAGGCGGGGTGGGGGCGGGCAGAGTATGAGGTAGCAGGGTATGGTTGGCTGGCGGGGTCGACGGGGTGGGGGTTGGGCTGGGCGAGGAGCGCGGAGAGGCCAGTGTGGCATTTCTGGCCGGCGTGCGGTGAGCACGTGGAGTGGGTGGTGTGGCGGTGGAAGCCGGGGTGGAGGGGGAGGGAGAGGAATAGTAAACAAAGGGCTCTTCCTGGGGAGCAGTTGGCATGGGACTGGCTCTCGTGGTTGGGGTGGGTGCGGAAGGCCCGGTGGAGTCACGGGAGGGGCGGTCGTGGCGATTCCTGTAAGTGCGTGGTGTCCCGTGGTAGTCGATGACGACTTGAAAGGGGTTGGGGACCATAAAGCGAGGGGCAACCTTACTAGGGGTGGGCAAGCAGGCCACGAAGACCTCGTCGCCTGGTTTGTAAGGGTTAGTCGGGGAGGAATCTGTCTGAGCGTCTTGGTGGTCATGCAGGTGTTGCAGGCGACGCTTTAGGTGATATAAAGGGTCCGCGAGGGAGGACGGGGCGAGGGGTTGTAGGCGTTGTCGGAGAGGGAGCAGGAGGGGCGCCTCTCCGAATACGCGTTCGTGTGGGGTAATGCCATCGTCGTAGGGGCATGTGTTCATCCCCCACTGTATGACTTTGACGTGGGCAGGCCATTCTTGATCCTGGGTGCTCTGGGTCTGGGTCCTAATTTGGTTTAAGAGGGTTCGATGGCTCCTCTCACATACCCCATTTCCTTGGGGCCAGTATGGGGAGGAGTGCGAAATGGAAAACCCAAATAGGACGGACACTTCTTTCCAGATTTGGCCCATAAATTCGGGGGCATTATCGGAGTGAATGGCCTGGGGGACGCCAAAGTAGGGGAAGACGTGGTGCATGAGGGCATCGGCTATGGCGACGGCAGCGTGTTCCTTGGTCGGGCAAGCAATAAGGAACTTTGAGTACACGTCGACGAAGGTGACGATGTAACGGTAGCCGGATTTGGGTGGCAGGGGCCCGACAACGTCGACGGATAAAAGCTGCCAGGGCTTGTGGGCGGTAATTTTGCCGGTAGGACCCGCTGTGCGGGTAATGTCCTTTCCAAGGCAGCATGGTCGACACGCCTGGGTGACACGCTGGGCTAGGGTGCTGGGGTTGGGGGCCCAGTAGAGGTCATTGAAGACCTGTGTCAGCTTCTTTGTGCCCGGGTGGATGCCGTTGTCCGAGTGGAAGTGAGTGAGGATGCTCACGGCGGAGTCCAGGTCGAGGACAACGTGGCCGGAAGGCGTGAAGAGTTGGTCCCCTTGCAGGTGGAGTTTATTGAAAAGGTGCTGGGGAATCCAGGGAGGTCGGTCTCGATCTTGCCAGTGTTGGAGTAACTCAGACTGAGGGAGGAGTGATTGTACTGGCAGGCAGGAGAGGGCGTCGGCGTTGGTGTGTAATTTTCCGGGCCGGTACGCGATCCTATAATCAAACTCCTCCAGTGATTCGCGCCAGTGGAGGAGCTGGGCGTTGTGGGTGGCTGACGTCCGTAGCCACTGGAGGGACTGGTGTTCCGTGATGACGGTGATGCTGGTGCCCGATAGGTAGGCCCTGAAGTAATCAAGGGCCCAGACAACCCCCAAACATTCGCGTTTGTTAACCGCATAATTGCGCTCGGCGGGGTTTAAGGTGTGGCTGGCGCAAGCTATGATGTGCTCGCGCCCTTCCTGGACCTGGGCCAGGATGGTGCCTATGGCCACCAGGGACACGTCAGTATACAGTCTGAATGGAAGGTCATAGTTGGGGAAGGCGACGATGGGGGAGGAAACAAGCTTATCCTTCAGGGCGTGGAATGCGGCGACGCAGTCGTTGCTCCAAACGAAGGGCTCACCCTTTTTAGTGAGGTCGTGGAGTGGTTTCGCAAGGTCGGCGAACCCTTTTATGAGCCGTCGATAGTATGACGCGAGGCCTAGGAAGGCACGGACTTGGTGCACGTCTTGGGGAAGCGGTTGATTTGCGATGGCTTTTAACTTTTCAGGGTCGGGAGAGATGCCTTTTCCCGAGATGATGTGTCCTAGAAAGGGGACCGAGCGGGCAGCTAGAACGCATTTAGTAGGCTTGAGTTTGAGCTCAGCCTGGCGTATCCGCTGAGGCGGTGCAGGTGATCAGCCCACGTTTTACTGAACACGATTACATCGTCGAGGTACGCCAGGCAGACTTCCCATGTCAGACCGCTGAGAACGGACTCCATGAGGCGGGAGAAGGTGGCCGGGGCGTTGCAGAGCCCAAAGGGGAGAACGTTAAACTGGTACAGTCTCCCGTTGCTCATGGAGAAAGCCGTTTTCTCTTGATCCTGGGGGTGGACAGGGACCTGCCAGTATCCTGACTGGAGGTCCAGCGTAGAAAACCAGGTGGAGCCATGTAGGGAGTCGTCTATTCGGGGGAGAGGAGTGGCATCTTTTGTAGTGACATCGTTCAACCGGCGATAGTCAACACAGAAGCGTTGCGTGCCGTCTTTCTTCCGGACCAAGACGGCAGGGGAGGACCAGGGGCTGGTAGAGGGCGTTATGATGCTGGCGTCCAGCATCTCTTGAACCTGCCGGTCCTCCTCAGCCCATTGGTGCGGGTTCTTCCGGCGAGAGGGTTGTCGAATGGGAGGCCCAGTGGTGTGGATTTCGTGGGCTAAGTACGTTGTATGCCCCAAGTCGGCGGGCCCGGTGGAGAAGAGGTCCTGGTGCTCGAGTAGCAGGTGGTGTAGCGTCTCGGCCTGATGCGGTGATAGGTGTTCAGGTAGCGGGGGAAGGGGAGAGAGAGGTGACTCTAGGGGTGTGGTGTCACACAGCTCTGCCGGTTCCAGGTCGCCAACCAAAAGTCCCTTCGGCAGAGTGAGGGGCATGGCCGCCAGATTCGCCACTTTGACGGCGTTCAAGTGGGGCGGAAGGAAGGTTGGCGACATTAGTCAGGCCGCGAGGGGTCCTGTGGGGACACTAGGGGAGAAAAGAGTATGGGTCCCCGTGGGTTTGTTGATTTTTAGCCATGCTTCATGGTGAGGGAGGACGCGACTGTCGCGGGAAATGTGGGGCCGGGGGCCGGCTTAGGGGAAGGTGGAGGGGCGCTGCCCTGACTTGCGCACGTACAGATGCTTGCAGGTTCTTGGGGGGGGGCTGCCGAAACTGCAGTCGCCTCCCGTGGCAGTCGATGTGTGTGTGGAGCTTTTGCAGTAGGTCTAGCCCCAGGTAACCGTCATACGCGCGGCAGGACAAATCGAACACGACGAAAGGGTGACGAGTGGAGGCTTGTTGATGCGTCGTCGCTTGTAGGGCTTGTGTTTCCCCACGGATCTGTAGGGAGCCTTCCCCCGCGTCTACAAGGCGGGTTGAAGTGGAGAGAAGGGGTCCAAATTTTCCCAGGTGGCGGGAGTAAAAGTGAGTATATAGGCAAGACCTGGCGGCTCCTGTGTCCACCAGGAGTCTTGCCTTGACCCCCTGCAATTTCATCTTTTCACAAACGGGGGGTCGGTATTTGGCAGAGGTGGCCCCTGCCACCGTGGGGCGGTGCGGGGGCAATCCTAAAAATCCAACGCCAGTGGGGCCTTTACAGCCGGCGTCAGGTTCCTCGACGAGAGGGGGGTGGGGGTTCGCTGGGCCCTCTTCTACTGCCAGCATTGGGCGGTGCCTCGGTGGGTCGGCTTGCCTTTTGCGCGCCACCTTGAGCTGCTCACAAATGTCGTGAAGTGGGCAGCGGCTACTACAGCCGGTGAACTCCCACGGGTTGATCGTGATGAGGTTTGTACTGCTGTCCTGAGGCGACCGCTTTCTGGTGGGGTGGGCTCTGGGGAGAGCTGAGGCGGAGGTATCTCGCGGTGGGGCTGGAGAGGGTTGGGGCCGCGTAGGTGGGGGTTTTGTCGGGAATCGGCTGACAACCCTGATTTGTTGCGTGTCGGGACGGGC
>JAGKTI010029859.1:0-12550 GCA_018397915.1 Birgus latro
TTATTGCCAACGATTGTTACCATTTACACATTTGGCAAATACATAAAATACGTGTTTCATAATTAGAACTAAGGGACAACCAATCTGCAGCTGATAAATAAATATATCATCACATTAACCCAACAAACGATTAAAAGAAAAGTGATAAACTGTTACTGATTAAAGCTATCTAGTATGACCAGACAAATTAAATTACAAGGAAAATCAGAAAGAGAGAGAGAACAAAATGGCCAACACGAATGACGTTAGCAAGAAGGAACATCTCTTTCAAACACCTGTGAGGACAAAAACTATCACACAGAGCTTACACATACACTGTCCACCGTGAGGTACAAACGAACAGCAAGTGAGTGTATATAGTTAATGTTGTATATAATGTATATATATATTTTTTTTTAATATGACAGAATATGGGGTTATATAATATCATAATATAATACATAATCTAAGCCTTAAATAAGGGTCCCAAGGATTAGCCAGCAATTATGCAACCTCGGACACCACCGAAAAACTGAACACAAATGATGAAAACAAATTAGTACAAAAATAAATTAAGATCGCACAACAACAACAAAATGGATGCGACTGTTACTGTATTATATGTATATGTATAAACTCCTTCTGTAAGTGAAACAACGAGCAAAGCTATTGTTCTCCAAGAGCCAGGTGTAATGTGCATCATCACTATCATCGACCGCAGTGGTGGGGGGACTTATAATACATATTGTGCAATATTACTACAGCAAGTGTTAAATATGACTGATTCATAATACAAGTGATTGCTGTACATTGCTATTGTGTTGCTGTTGTGTAATTATATGCATGTGCACACAATTATGTCACAACTTGCAATGTAAAATACAATGTAATTGTACATTATTACTACAGTTACTAGAATTAACTACAGTATTACTGTAATTGTGTTCATACAATTACTGTATGTAACTACAAACGATAGCATTACTGCAATTATTTTGCTACAGTTATGTAACTACAAACGATAGCATTGCTGCAATTATATTACTATAATTATTTAACTACAAACGCTAATATTGCTGCAGTCGGGTAACAATTACAATATCACTTCAATTTAACGTACAGTTATGTAACAGTTATAATATTACTTCAATTAAATAATACAATTATGTAACATTACATTCATACAGTGCAACTGCAATGTTCCCACAATTCTGTGTTACCAGAATTATGTATTTCACTTACTCATCATACAGGTTGAGTGTAATATTAGGCATTACTGTAGGCATAACACCATATTTACTGTAATGACCTAGCAAGTTTACCATTGCTTAAGTATATGTGTATGTCTGTTGTATATGCACATTTGTGCTACTCACACTATAATATGTTATACAATGTTCAGGTTTACTACATAACAGCTAGTAACGTATATATTCATACGATGTAATGGCCTAGCAATATTGCCATTGCATAAATATATGCGTATGTCTGTTATACATACACATTTGTGCCAATATATTATTACAATATGTTATACAATATTCTGTACTCAGTTTTACTACAGTGTATTTACTCCATCATATGTACAATATAGTTACAGTGTGTTATGTTTCTAGAATATTATTATGTCTAAAATATTGTCATGAATATTTTTTGTCTACAGTATTATAATGAATACTATGTATTAAAAGAGAATGTTTAATTGCTACATGCTGTCATAGGTTCGCCAGCTGGGCGTGACCGAGCGATGTCAGGACTCTAAAAATATCATAAAATACTACATAATAGCTGCTGGCATATATAGGTAGTCTAGCTAGGTAAGTTATACCTAGGAAATGACGTTAGCATTCCCTCTCACAAAGAATGGCACACGCAGCACAATAGGTTACAAACAAGCTCCTCGTGACGCCTGATGGAGAGTCCTCAGAATCGAGAAAATTCCACTCAACCTTTCAGTACATGTGACACAAGCTCTGCTATACGAGAGAGAAGGAGTTAGGAGACAGAAGCAGAAGAGAGACAGAACAGAAAAGAGACAGGAGCGGGAGCGAGAATATGGTCTAGACAGAGTGAGGAGCGCGGTGGGAGATAAGGGGCTGGCTGAGAGTTAGCTAGCATTAGACGTTCTCACATAATACGCTCGTGTGTGATAGACTCAGAGTTAATCTTAAGCTCTCCTTTTCAAGAGGATAAACTACAAATAACCCCATGTGTGCGTGTGTGTATGTGTGCGTGTGTGCGTGTGTGAAATGGAAGGGGAGAAAGTACTTACTGATAGTGGAACTGCAGTTTTTGTGATGTAAGGGAAAGAAGCACTCAAACCATTCAGTGAGAATATATATTTTTCATTTTCTAACCCTGGAGACGATCACATACTGCCAAAATTATTCATTTTAAAGTGGAAAGGTTACATACAGGCTTCACTAACACACACACACACACACACACACACACACAAAAGCCTAATTCTCCCTCCTCCTCATCCCATTCTCTCTCTCTCTCTCTTACACTCAGTTCCATCCCAGTTACTACTACTACTCACATCTTTACCCACTTCTGAACCCTATACACTTATTCACTAACTCTCACTCCAACTTCCACACCTCCTCACAACACTCTACATTAACTCTCACTCCCTAAGCCACACCTCCCTCCAAACTCTCTACACTAACTCTCACTCCCATTCCCACACCCTCTTCCCACCCCTCTACACTAACTCCCACTCCCATTCCCACATCCCCTTCCCACCTCTCAACACTAAAACCCACTCCCATTCCCACACCCTCTACCCACCCCTCTACACTAACTCCCACTCTCATTCCCACACCCCCTACCCACCCCTCTACACTAACTCCCACTCCCATTCCCAGTCCCTCCTCTCAACCATCTACACTAACTCTGATGCCCACTCCCACACTCCCCTCCCAACCTTAGTCAATCTCACTCCCACTCCCGGACCCCCCTCCCAACCCCTACTGTCTTTATTAACTCTCACTGCTACTCCCAAACCTAGTATCATCCTCCACTACCACTCTCACTCACATTTCTCTTCCAGCCATCCCCTTGCTGACCGGACCAAGGGAAGATGTGAGTCATTACTGTGTGAGCGGCAGTGTCCATCAAAAGTGTTTCAATAGCCTCTTATACACAGGATGCTTGGGTTTTTCTTTGTGGCTCCTCGCTGTCGGCACACTGGGAAGATGGTGATGTTTTCTGAGAGAGAGAGAGAGAGAGAGAGAGAGAGAGAGAGAGAGAGAGAGAGAGAGAGAGAGAGAGAGAGAGAGAGAGAGAGAGAGAGAGAGAGAGAGAGTTTTGTCAGATGATTTTTACATAGGCAGACTGACAGGTAGATAGATACAGATAAACCTGAAATCACAGATTCACAAACTGTATACTGTACATGCAACGTGAAATCCGTGTCGAAAGAGGCCCATTGTGTCAGGACAACTAGAGAATAAGCTTGCTGTGACAAGACAAATCAATGTTGAAATATTTGAAAAAAAAAGAAAACAAAAGACTCGCTTTAGATATGGGCAATCAAGGATGACAAAGGATGTTAAGATAAATTTTTCCACGCAGGCAACTGTCTGCCACTCTTTACATATGTTATTTTCTTTATATTCCTACATTCGAAGTGACAGGCACATATTTTTATGGACAAATTATAGGCTTAATTATGCACCTGATGTTCTTGTCAAATGTACCAGTCAGTGTGATGACCTTCCTTCCTACGTGGTTCGTCTTTCCATGGAAGTACTATTGCTGTCTTGGGTGAGATTACTGAGAATATTATAGTAACGCGGTGGATATTCTCACAGTCAGCGAACCCTTCATTTCTTTAACTCTCCTTCTACCTAATATCACACACACACACACACACACACACACACACACAAATGGTTTAACCCCTTAAATATGATTACCGGTATTTTGTTAGTACTAGATTATTTCATTCATTGTGAAAAAGCTTTTGGAAATCATATGGGTTAGGCAGCAGCTTGATTAACTCCTATGCACCAGGGCATAGAATACATACTCATATATATCTCTTGAAACAACCAGGGACATCATGCCAGAGCATGTATGTGTATCTAAGGATTTTGCTCTAACTCTTTGAATCTGGTAATTCTTCGAATCCGGTTGGTTCTAATGTAGTTTTGGTGTATGAACTTCCCACATTCTCCCTTGAAGTCGCCATGTCTCATCTCATCACGTTCCCCAGTCACCCTGGGACCATGAAGAAGGAAGGGTGTTTGTCTGGTGACTTTGCTATGCTACCATTTGTATAATAGGTATATTGGGGACCACTGAAATTGGCGGTACGTGAGAAATTAGTAAAGTATCAATTCATACAGAACTTTGCGAAAAACGAAATGAAGGTTGTGCCGTGTTGGAAGGACGAAAGTCAAGAGTGAGAGCAATGGAAATTAGTTATTTGAGAGGAGTATGTGGAGTTGCATGGTGAGATAGACAGACAAATGAGGAAGTAAATGAGCATTGTGGTGCTGATGTGGACGTGATTGAAAGTGTTAAGACAGGGTTTCCCAACCTGTAGGTCGCGATCTCCAAGGGTTGTGGAGGGTTGGCTGAGGGATCGAGAAACCTTGGGAGAACTTGGTAGCCTAGGGAGAAGAACTTGGTGCATCAGCAGGAACACTACCAAAACTTTCATTTCGACGAAACACCAGGAGCCTAGAACACACAACATAATGTGCCGATGGAGCAGGTTATACTTTTTGCTCGCTCTTTTCAATATATTACGCTTAGGCTATTACTATTCGCTTGTACTTTTTACTCTGTACTTGTAATGTGTGAGTTGGTTCTAGAATTCTCCTGTCCTCTTTATGTCGATGTGTATGGAAGTTTCAGACAGTCTCATACATGCGATAGAAGCACCCCTTGCAGAATTACCCATATCACATGATTTCGTGATTAATATTGTTTCAGTTTAGTTATATTGTTACGTCCTCGTCCCACACTGCCACAGGCTCCAGCAGCAGTAATTCAGTTTTGGAAGGATATCGCCTAGTGAGTCATTCTTCGTAGGATCAGCCTTTCAATGAACACAAGACCAACTCAGGCATCGTAACACTGGCTTCTCACATTCGTTGTCTTTATTTTCCATGCAGTTACACTGTCTGCTTCACAACTCCAGAGCTACACTGCACAAGGTCAAAAGTAAAACTGAGTCCTTTGTTGTCTCCCTCATCCTTTCATAACTTTCTTTGCTACTCGAATGTTTCAGTACGTACTGTACTTCTAGCAACAACAGCCTCCTATGAAGGAGACATCCAAAATATTCCAGAGCTTTCTTACATTACATAGCTCTCTAAATGCTTTATCATATAAACTGAAATTAAAGTACATAACACACAGCCAGATAAAACATTTTAGAGAGAACAAATAAGTATTAATGCATAACTTTACAAAATACCTCTGCTCACAACAACATGCTACCTGGCAACTCTCACTAGCAACTGAGAAGGCACGAACCATAGAGAATTTTCCAGTATCACCCAGCTAGTATTCCTGCTTCTTAACATTACCCCCTCTCTGGTCCTTTTGTTGTTCTGACAAAACTGCACAATATTTGCAGACGCAATCCCCCTCTCTGGTCCTTTTGTTGTCCTGACAAAACTACACAATATTTGCCGACACAGTCCTTAATGCAAACTAAACATTTAATTATACACAAAAAGTCCTTCAACTTGCCCGGTCTTCTATGCTGCTTCTGACGACGTCCCTGCTCCTCCACACAGTCCACTTTTCCTGCAATGGCTTGGCCTCTTCCTGATTCACTACTTTCCTAGTGAAACTGTCCCCATCCTCTTGTGCTTCAGCACCCAGGTCCTCCTCAACATCATTAGCTGCGGGTGTGCATGATCCTTCAAAGACCTCCCAGCTGTACTGTCTCGGCCTATGGTACTGCCACAGACGATTCACGTGTATCACCACTGAGCGAGACACTGCCTCCCCGAATCTGGTATGTTACATCTGACAGGAGGTCCATCACAGTCTAGGGCCCATCCCACTGGCTCTGCAGTTTTGATGACTGTCCTATCCTCTGCAGAGGATTATATAGCAAAACTTTGTCACCATCCTTGAAGCTCACCTTACTTTCATTGGCATCGTACTTGCATTTCATCACTTCACCTGAAAACTTCAGAGCTCCTCGAATGATGTACCTCAGCCAGTCTTTCCTGATGATGCTTCGGTTTTCTGGAGGTGTCTGTAGGCAGCTTTTCACCAGGTGGTCTTCCCATTATCAGATCAACTGGCAATATGTACTTGTGGCCCAACATCAGTTTTGCAATTGTGTTGCAAGTAGACTCGTGGGATACAAACGGATATGCCATCAGCAGCGCAGGTCATTTCTGGTCCCATTCCATCTGTCCACATAAACAGTACTTTACTAGTTCTTGTACCAGGGTCCAGCTGAATTTCTTCACCACCCCATCTGACTGGGGCCATAGTGGGGTCGTCCTGGTCTTCTTGATCCCCAGTAACTTGCAATTTCACTGAACACAACAGACTTGAAGTTTCTACCCTGGTCTGAATGAAGTTCTTGTGGCATCCCAAAACGACAGAAGAATTGGTCAACCAGCACCTGAACAACAGTTGGGGCCCCCTGATCGGGGATGGCATAGGCTTCTGGCCACTTTGAGAAGTAGTCGATGGCAACACATACACCAGTTTCCTAGCTCAGTGAGTGGCAGAAGTCCAGCAATGTCCACTTGGTACTGGTGAGCAGTGCGCAACCCACGTTTCGTGGGTCCCTTCTTGGCAGAGCATACATCACAGACCCGACCCCACTCTTCAACATCCTAACGCATGCCAGTCCAGTAGAACCTCTGTCGCAGCCGGCTTAAAGTTATCTTCACTCCCAAATGCCCACTAGAGATCCGATTATGAGACTCTTCTAAGACCTCAGACCTAATTTTTTTAGGAACCACCAGTTGCCAATACTTGCTGAGGATATCGGGCATCTCCCACTGACGCTTTAGGAACCACCAGTTGCCAATACTTGCTGAGGATATCGGGCAACTCCCACTGACGCTCCAGTAGTTCGTTTTTCAAACGAAGAAGGTCCCACTGCCTCCAGTAGCTCTTAGTCGCAGGGCTGAACCTAGAAACCTCTTCCCAAGATGGTCGCACTTACTCCACCGCAACAATCCTAGCACTGCTTGTATATCTGTATCCTCCATGTGCCTCCTCTTAAGATCTTCTTCAGCTGGCACTGTCCCTGTCACTGCAGTACGGCTGCATTTCATGGTGAGATCTTCTTTCCTACTCCACTGCTTGGGAACTGTCAGCGTGCTGCACCTCATAGTTGCGCTGGTCCAGCTTCCTGAGCCAGCATGCCAGTTGTCCTTCTGGATTCTTTTATGTCTTCAGCGACTTGAGCGCTGCATGTTTCGTCCTGATGATGAAGTAGGACCAATACAAGTAGGGGTGGAAGAAGCCAAGGTTCTTCATCATTGCCAAGAGCTCCTTATGGGTCACACTGTAGTTCTGCTCCAGTGGGCTGAGCTTCTTGCTGTAATACACCACCACGTACTTTTTGTCATCCTTCTTCTAAAACAGGACTCCACCGATGCAATGGTAATTAGTGTCACAGTCCAGGATGAATGGTTGACTCTGATCTGGGTACAGCAACACTGAAGAGCTTGCCAACCCTTGCTTTAGTTCTTCCAAGGCCTTCTTACTCACTGCAGCCCACATAACCTCTGTCTCTTTCCTAACAACTTGTGCAAAGGTGGAGCTATCATTGCAAAGTCCTTGACAAAACAATGGCAGTAGGTACACAAACCCAAGAAAATCATGTAGCTCCTTCACACAAGTTGGAAACAGCTAGTTTTTCATGGCTGCCACCTTTCCCGGATCTGAATGCCGCCCTCACCTACAATGTATCCCAGATACTTTACTTCATTCTGGAACAAGTAGCACTTTAGGATTCAGCTTGGGGAGTGCTAATCAGACCCTGCTGAACGCCTCTGACAAGCTCTCCAATTCCTGGTCGAAAGTCCGTCCAAATTCAATCACGTCATCAAGATAGATGAGAGCTGTCCATGAGGCACTCAAAAGTGTCCGGGGCATTATACAGGCCAAATGGCATCACTCTGAACTGCCATAAACTCCATCCGTATAAAAAGGCTGCTTTCTCCTTGTCATTCTCAGTGACCTTTACCTGGTGATACCCTGCTTTAATGTCTAGGGTGGAGAACCACTTAGCGCCTGACACAGCATCCAGCTTATCATCATTCTTGGCAAGGCGTATGTATCCTTCACTGTCACTTCATTTAGGGCTTGATAATCCACACAGCACCTCACTGAGCCATTCTTCTTCCTTACGAGAACAACCGCTGCGGTTTGTTATCTCCCCTTGACTTTGGAGATTCTCCATCACCCTCTCCATTTTTTGCCACTGAGCTAGTGCCATCCTGTGAACAGGCTGTTTAATCAGGCGATAATCCCCGGTGTCGATACAATCCTCTACCAAATCTGTGCATTCCAGGTCTATGTCTTCAGTGGAAAAGACATCAGCAAACTTCACTAGCAGTTGCCTTAATTGCAGCACTTGTGAGTCATTCAGGCACTGGCAGCTCCTGGAAAAAAGGTCTTGTAAGTAGTCTGGCAGATTCCCATCTCCTCTGACCCCACTCCTTTTACAGGCCCTCCACTGATGATACTCAGGGTCTACTGTCTGATACAGTCCCACTATTTCTCCCTCATTAATCTTCTGTGCCTCCCGGGAGAAATGGCCACCACAACTGGCACTTCACCTGCTCCTGTTTCCACCAAAGTCCTCCTCACCATTGCTCTAGCCTTCGTCTTGCACCGTCCATCAAGCTCCACCACCCCCAGACAGCTGTCGATAGAGCTACTCACCTTGCACTGGAGTAGTAGTTCTGATATTTGGGGTATCACTGTAGTGCGCAGTGCACTAGCCGCACCACCAGAACTGGTGTCTCACTGCCATGACACTAACTGACTTTCCTCGGACTTTGAGCTTCATGGAGCAGAAGTCCAGCTCACATCCCATGGACATCAGATAGCCCAGACCAAGAAAGCAGGGACCCTCCAAGCCAGCCACATAGACTGGAAGTGTAGGCTCTTGCCCTGCCACTTCAGTCCGGACATCCAAGGGTCCCTTCAGTTCTGTGCTGTGCCCAGTTACACCCCACAATTGTTATGATGACTCAGGTAGATACTGATGATGTAACATCTGCTCTAAGGCAGAATTAATCACCAGGGAACACCCCTCGCCGTCTGTTCCTCTCTCTACTCGCACACTCTCAATCGAAATTCTCTTGATTTTCTTGGTGCTGGGCCAGCTTGGGTAAAACCGGCTGGTTGTTTCCCCTTATCACAAGCCTTTACTAGTTTGCCACTTATTTCTTGTCTTCTGCAGGCTTCGTCTTATCCTCCTTTTTCTTCTTTGGACAATCAGAACTGAAGTGTCCCACATAACCACATATTCAACACACTTTTGTTGCCATCGTAGATTTCCTTGCACTTTTCTGTTGTTGCTCCTTCTTCCGTTTGTAAAAAGTCCCTTCTTGTGTCCTGGCTTCTCACAGAATTAGCAGGCTCCTCTGATCTTCTCCTATTCCCTCTTCCACTTGTAGCAGTCCTTTTTTCTGTGTCCTGGCTTCTCTCAGTACCAGCACCTTCTTCAAATTTCTCCACTTCACGTGCCTGTCCCTTTCATGCCTTGAATCCTGCATTACATCCTGCCTGAAATCTGGATGTACTGAGCATGACATAGGACTCAAATTCCAGAGCCCTGGCTAGTGCTTCTTGCATGTTGTTTGGTTGCGCCCGCTTCACTTGCACTTTCAGCTCTGGATTAACAAGAGCAATGAACTGGTCTCTCAGAAGAATAACCAACAGATTAGATGCTACTCCAGGGTACGCCTTGTGTGCCATACTCTCCAGGTCATGAGCAAGCTGCTGGATGGGTTCCCCTCGAGCCAGTACACAGGTTCCGAAGCTCGTTCTGTAAGCCTCAGTCAGGTACATGGTCCCGTATTATCTGCGCACCAGCATGTCTACTAGGGGCTGATAACTGTTCCTCTCCTCCGCTGACATCTGGCCAAGATCTCCATTGCGGCACCCTTGAGGCTAGTAGAAAGCTGCACTGCCCTCTGCCTATTAACCCAACCATTCTGATCAGCAAGTAACTCAAACTGCAAGCGGTAAGCTTCGCAAGACACTTTACCATCAATTTCCTGAGGCTTCTTTTCAATTGGACCCTCGTTATAGCACTTTTCAGGTTTGAGGCCTAAAAACTAGGGCATCATAATTAAGTTCAGGACTTAACAGTTCTACATTCTGATAATTCAGCCCTGAAAAGCTACCTTTAGATGCTTGGGATTCGTCAAGATTCACCATACACTGTCCATTTTTTTCATAAGCTCCCTGTACACCAACCTGAGGCTCATCAGTGCAAGATTTCTCTACAGCGTCAAATATTTCACTAATTATCTTCAGCTGGTTGACTACATGCCTTCTGCACTATATCACGTTATTTCTCACCTCACGATGCTGCTGCTGTAACTCAAAGTAAACTTCCTCCTTAAACTCTTGCTGTTCTTCCTTCATTTCCACATGAAAGCTTCTAGCTGTCCCTGCGTCCTCAGTTGCAACTCCTTCCGTTGCTCCTGTAATGCCTCTTGAAGCCATTCATATAATTTTTCTGTTCCTCACTTAGCACTTGTAGTTGTTCACTTTGTGCATGTTGTTGTTCTCTGATTTCTATCTGCCCTTCACTTTGTGTTTGTAGTTGTTCAATGTGTTCTTTCTGTCCATCACTTTGTGCTTTTAGTTGTTCTCTGAGCTCTTTCTGTCCTTCACTTTGTGTTTGTAGTTGTTCACTGAGTTCTTTCTGTCAGTCACTTTGTGCTTGTAGTTGTTCATTGAGTTCTTTCTGTCTGTTACTTTGTGCTTGTAGTTGTTCACCGAGTTCTTTCTTGAACTCTTTCTGTCCTTCACTTTGTGTTTGAAGTTGTTTACTTTGTGCTTGTAGTTGTTCAGTTTGTGCTTGTAGAAGCTTCATGACTGCAGCCAGAAATGCCTCCGCCTGCCTAGTTTGGCTTCTTGTCTGTGCTCCTCCCAGCTCTGTGTCAAAGATTTGAATCACTGCAGCACTATTCTATCCCAACTCCTGACACCACTTGTTATGTACTCGTCCCAAACTGCCACAGGCTCCAACAGCAGTAATTAGGTGCAGGAAGGACGTCACCCAGTGCCTGGTTATTCGTAGGGTCAGCCTTTCGATGTACACAGGATATCTCAGGTGTCATAATAACACAGTCTTTTCACGTTCATTGTCTTTATTTTCCAGGTAATTACAATGGCTGCTTCACAACTCCAGTGCTACACTTACTTCACAAGGTCACAAGTAAAACTGACATCTCTGTTCTCTCCCCCATCCTTTTATGGAATTCCTTGTTACTCGAATGATCTAGGATATACTCTTAGCAACAACAGTTTTCTGTGTTGGAGAAGTCCCAAATATTCCAGAGCTTTTCCATATTAAGTAGCACTAAATGCTTTATGATATGAACTGAATTTAAACTGCATAATTTTACAATCATCCAGATAAAACATTGTAGAGGAAAAAAAATTAAAATTGATGCATAACTTTACAAAATACCCACTCACAACAGCAGGCTACCCGGCAATTCTCACTAGCAACTGAAAAGGTGCGAACCATCGGAAATTTTCCAGTAGCCTACCACCCAGCTAGCATTCCTGTTTCTTAACAATATTGTAAACAATTTTTTTATAGTTGTAATATAGCGTTTCGCTAAAATATGGCTTATCGTGACAAAATTAATTTGAGGTTAATCATATCAGTTAAAGCTGATACACTCTGATATATCCCTGAAACTCATTTCATTCGAAAGTGATCATGACATGTGCGATAATTTTCGAGAAACTGCGAGAAGTACATGCGTGTTAATGCATAGAGATTCAGCGAGGTTTCAGATAACGCATGAGTCACTGCTCCGAATATGTTCAGCGGACGAGCAGGGTATTTATATAGCAGAGGCATCCGCCCGACACACACCACAAAACCAGCCAGAAGACAGTGTGTGTGTGCTGGGCAGTCCCCAGGCCCTGTCTTCCCCCTTACTATTTTTTAATCAGCCAACACCCCACTGACCGGGCTAATGTATGGCCCGGCCTGCACTATAGGTGCAGAAATCTTTGAACGAACGCTTAAAGCCAGTCAATAGCTGACCAGCCTGTCACTAGTCAGGCAGTTTTTGTACCGTAGCTACTAATGTTTTCCACAGTTTCAGCTACTGGGTGGCCTAAAAGTTATATTTAATTGTAATATTTTACATATATTTTGTTCCTAAAGAAAAGCTAGAGAATTTTTATTGGTTTGTTGGCGGATTGTCACTGGAAACAACACTGCCACTCAGTTGATGGCAAAGCAGCATTTGTTTACACTCCGGACTCGTGACAGTGGTTTACTAAAAATTGTTCTTTCTGGCGATGAAGACACAAAACGTGTGTGTGTGTGTGTGTGTGTGTGTGTGTGTGTGTGTGTGTGTGT